>JAUNZO010004156.1:0-28824 GCA_031894775.1 Chloris gayana
AGGGTTGGACTTATGACATTATACTTGTTATTAACCTAAACATAAAGGGCGTAACTCAATGTCGCCTAATTAGCTTTCTTTAGGTTCTTTGTATCTCGAGTAGTATTACATATGATCTATGTATGTTGTTTATAAAGTCATCAGTTATGAATGAGTGTTATTAATGTGGTTCAGATTAGTGAAGATTGTTTGACATGATCATGATCTAGTTTTACTATAATTATACTTATCCCTTTTTTCTAAAAGAAGTACAAGGTGTTATAGCTGACTATGGAGCACGTAGCTGCATCCGAAATAGCACATGTATGTTCCATCTTTCTTATTTAGCTTTTAGCGGTACAACTTTGAAGAAGTAAATCACTGTAAAAATTAATTTTGATAATCACGATTTTTTCTTGTATTATATTATATATATAAGCTACTCTTATATATGATGGAATTATTGGGCCAAAGCCCACTTATAATTTCTATAATTCCTAGAAAATCTCAAAGGCCTATATAGGGATGGTGGGAGTGCAATCTTTAGTACTGCATTCGTTAGTGAAGGTGGAGGAGACCAACTTATAAACTTGGATGCTCTTGCCTTCCTTGCAAGTGTGAGAAAGAGAGAAGGAAGACCACACTCACCTCGCCGGACGCCAAAATCCGACCCCTTGTTTTGCGGGCGCGGCTTCCTTTTGCACTTTATTTTTGTCTGCGAGTCCGATACGTTTTCGTTTTGGAAACCGACTCGGTTTAGGCTCGCCTAACGCTAGCGGTCTCTCTTATATAAACGTACGTGCGTCGCCGCAGAAATTATCTCTCGAACTCACCTAGGGTTTTAGCCTCTCTTGCTGCTGCGCCGCCAAGACTACTCCATCCCGATCGTCGGCGTGCACCGGCGAACGGGAGAGCAGGTTTCCGGAACCGGCGCCCTCGGCGATCCTGCACAGGGAGAAGGGGAATAAGGTTTTTGGGAAGCGCTCTGCGCGACTGCTCGATCGCTTCCATCACGGCGCGTCTTCCCGCCGCGTGAGCCAAGCACGTCGCTGTCTTCGCCGTGACGCTGCTGAACGTCGTCGTCAACTCCTGTACTCCGTCGGGTCGGAAACGTACGTACCTTTTACTTGTGTAATGTCTTCCATACTAGCCTTTGCGTTCTATCTCTGCATGATAGTTATGGATAGTGTGGTAGATGTGCTCATCTTCCCTCGCTTATTAGATATGTCTAGATCTTACGTAGACTTGTCTAATTTATTTAGCAATCTGTATATTATGTTAATGATTTATTTTTAGATTAAATTAAAACTGAAAGTGCTTATATTTCCAACAATATAGAGGTCAGACACTATACATTTTGATGAAGAAGTTATATTCAATTCAATGAACCAAGAAATTATCCTCGGTACGATGAATACATAAGAAACTTTCTTTCGTGGAACCAATAGACAATATTCTAGAGGTTCTATGATATAATATAGTACACTTACACTTGATACTATCTAGTATTGTATCATCTTTTCAAAAACGATTATTTATAAAATTAACTTTTTCATAGATAAACTTGGACCAACATAGAATAACTTTTAGTACATCTGTAACAAAAGCCGATGACACGGCTTACACGCCTTTTACAACTTTTCATTTTATAAGATAAGTTTGATGATTACTCTCTCCGTCGCAAAATATAAGCATTTACGGGTACCATCTAGATTCATGGCACATCCAACAACAGTGTCTAGATTCATTGAGGGCATGACTGGTTGGGTGTATCAGGGCTAGCCAGGCTCCTCTCATGCAACTTTCGGTTGATTGGTTTGCTGGATTTATACGGACAGACCGAGTAGATGCAAGCATCGAATGATTGGTTGGCTGCATCACCTGGTCACTCTGACTCACGGGATGTAAAAAGTAACGCTCGGCCTGGCTCCTAGGAAACGAAAACAAAACTCGTTTCTCCGGGACCTCGCTCGTCCGTTCCTGGCTAGATCTGAACGGTCTCTCGCCTAGTAGCTTGAAATAATTATAGTATGTTGGAACAGGAAGAGTAGAAAAAAAAATCAACAAACACTAGTGACTTAATTAAACACAAGATACACCCATAACCTACCAGACATCATCAAGTAAAAGTAACAATTACTCCAAGTATAAACCCTAGAAGAAATGGGTGGAGCCGTGGAGGTATTTGTCATGCCGAAGGCAAATCGTGAGCTTGCCTATTTAGGAAGGTAGCCACCGTAGGATCGCCGTCTCTCACAAGCCGTCCCCGAACAGAGCAACTCCAAAAGAGAACGGTGTGCCTGCACGGGCGCCAAAAGCCCTCCAAAACCGCGCCGCGCCGCAGCATTCCAGCAAACACCTCGCCGGCGGAGGCGGAGCCCCCGATGGTCGGATGCGACCTCCCTTCCGGCGGCTCCGGTTCGCCTCCGAGCGCCGTGGCGCGGCCCAGGAAGCGCATGCGAGGCGACGCGGCCGCGGAGGACGGGGCGGCGCCGCCGAGGCGCGCGACGCGGAGGTCGGCGGGGCTGGACGTCGAGGGCGCGGTGTGGTGGGCGCGGCGCGCGGCGGAGGGGTGCTGTGGGCGGAGCGGGGCCGCAATCGCGGTCTTGACGACGAGGAGGAGCCGATGGGGGCGGTCATCCTGGCGATGCGGCACGCGCGCTCGGAGCTCAAGCCGGATGATCCCGAGTCGCCATATGCGAAGGTGAGCGTTCTCAGAGCATTCGAGTTCTTGAGGCGTGCTTATAAAGGGATCGATGTCCGTGACGAGGTTTATTGGCGCACTTGTCTGTTGTTCTTTCACGGACCAGTAGGGCTCGTAGTTATCACCATTGCATGGTGCTTGTACTGTTAGGACACGAATTTTCGGTTGTCTCAACTGTTTTTGGTGCTAGATTTGAGGCTATTAGGATGGAAAGTGATAACTGAACGCGAATCTCTGAAATCATTTCCTATCTGCTAGGATTCTTATCCGAAAATCTATTAGGATTCATGTCCTAATTGAGGGCACTCTAGCCAGATGGACTATATATGTATTTAAGATAGTAATTTGGGCGATCCGTGATATTTATTGCTGTGGGTTCGGTTAATGTTTGATTTGATGATGGTTCTTGGGAATAAAATTTATGATGGTCAAATAGACCGTGGTGTTAATTTTAATCTTACGATGATGGCATCATCATTGCCTCTGTTCTCATGTCCAGATTGGAATCTTACTGAAAGTTTATTGACTGGATTTTGTGGTGAATTATGTTGAAAAAAGATGTTAAACAGTTGCCCTTATCCCCTTGAAATATTCTGCCACAATATTTCCTGCTTTTCAGATTTCTCATGATGCCACATGAGAGGCTAACTAACTGGTTATCTACTATACTGAGACATGTGCATTGTTAATTTTATTCACTGTAATTGGCCAAAATATATGTTAACAGTAGGATACAAGAATTGAATATACCCTGTTGAGATGGTAATACAAAGACTTTACATATGATTATGCTTTGGGAAATAAAGTATAGCTGTAGACTGGGTCATTTACATCCAGGACTTCCTATCTTTAGGTTTGCTTCAGCAACATAAAAAAGTAGCATCATTGGGCCTTCTCTTACAAGCAAGGAAAATGTGTGTGAAATTAACTGTGATGAGACTGAAACAACTTAGTGCCCATCTCAGAAATACAATTAATTTTTCTGTTGTTGCTGTTAAGGCCTCTTGAAACATTTATGTCATTCTTACCTGTTGTTTCAATCAAACTACATCCTTAGTTATAATACTACTTGTGTCATCTGTCATCTTCTAAGCATGACTTTGCTCCAGTTATTGTCTAATTCACCTCTGCTTGCTATCCGGAACAGAAAAGGATTCTGAGACAAGGCACAAGGCGTTCTGGACGGAAATCTGGTGGGATGAGTCACTTATCTAGTTATCTTGTATCAACGAGGAAACGCATTGGGGTAGACCCCGTCCATTATCAAGCTTCTGTCCCTGAGTGGCAAAATGCCCCATCTGACCAAGATAAAGCTGAATACAAAACTGATAAAGAAACCTCACAAAAGATGGGCACAGTGATCATGTTGCCATTCAATGTGGAGCCACGGAAGACAAGGAAAGCATTGAATGACAAGTGTAAATGTTCTCATCCTGGATCTGAGGCATGCATAAAAGTTCATGTAAAAGAGGCCAGGAACAGGGTCAGCTCTCAATTGGGCGAGAAAGCTTTCAGGGACTGTGGGCTTGATGCAATGGGTGAGCAAGTTCTGAAGTTGTGGACTGCAGCAGACAAGAAGAAACTCAATGACATTGAGAAGTCGATTCCTCATAACAAACATGAGAGATTCATTAAGATTGCCTTGAAGCAGTTCAGCTCTAAGAGAACAATGGATTTGGCTAAGTATTACTACAACGTTTTTCTTCCAAGAAGATTGGCACACTTGACTAGGGCAGAGGCTACACATGCCATCGATGTAAGTACAGATGGTGAAGACGATGAGGATCAAGATGATGGCAACAATGAACACTGTTCTGAACAGAATAATGGCAAGTCACAACAGTCATCCAAAAGGTATCAATATTACATGAAACATTTTAGTTCCTACAACGTAGGGCTACATGTCATATTATATCATTTAAGCAGAATGTTTTTTCAAGGATCAAGTAATATTAGTGTCTAATTTGGGCTTTATCGTTGCTCATTGGATTTTCCATTTCCTAATTATATTGTCGTACTGCACTTGTAATAAATGTTATTAAATATCCTGATAGACAGTACGCTGATTTTCTAAAGATATTTAATGTTTCAGAATGTACCAAAAGTCATGTTGGGTAGTACTTTCAATCGACCGAAGGGTCCATAGTTCCTTTAAGAATAAATAAAAAGCTTTGTGCATAGTGGGGCATTGTGATTTGATACTGGGAAGTAAAAAAAGGGAATGAGGGGTACAGATATTGTCCTATTGATTCCTAAAAAAATACTCCTCTATTCTGTTTTTCTTGTATTAGGACATGTCCTAACGATAAGAAAATTGGAATGGAGGAGTATATGTTACATTCTTACCTTCCTTGTTTATCTATATGTGCATACTGATTCCTTACAAATGCCTTGTTTAAAGGCGACAAAGGGGAGTGGGTGGTGGCTTGTTGCGAAAAGCCTACCTGAACTTCATCTATTTCTATGTGATAAAAAAAAACAGGGCTGCTGTAGATCTATTGTGACAGTACTGTCCATTGTTGTTAGTGATTTTTCATCATGCAAACGGCAGTCTATTTTGACCTTACTCTGTATTACTCTTATTTTTCATTGTAATGATGCATTTGCTCATTTCTAGCGTGTAATCTCATTTTAGCTCTGTTTTCCTTGACAGGTCCGTGAAGTAGGAGATTCTGAAAGGAACATTTTTTTTGTTGAATAGGAAGCAGGATAAAGCTGAAAAAAAAACCTGGATTGCTTGGTCAACTGATGTTTTGTTCAAGCTAGAGGTGGACTAGGATGAAGGCGTCTGCAAGTTAGAGTAGGGAGGTAACTGACATTCTGTGATCTTTGTGAAGAGAATGGTTCCTAGATAATGACAATTGTATCTAGGCAGGTTAAGGCGTGCTTTGCTGAGTAACGACATGTTCATGGCTTAGTCTATCTTATAGTATGTGTCCCCTGCCAGTTCTATTTTTTGGAGTAAAGCATATGATGAATAGAGAACGGACCAGATATCTTTCTTGGTCAAAGTTTAGGAATAGTGCTTGTGTCATAATCCTTGAATTTTTGCGTCCGCTTGATGATTGCTCGTGCGTGGTTCAGAATTGCTTCATGTGTCGGAGCAGAGACGGCAGTTGGGTCTCATCGAAGCATACGGCGGTGGAGCAGGACGGCCTTCCTGATCACCAGGTTGAGCTAGACGAGATCGACCCCGCCTATTTCGATGATCACGGTGGCGCTCCTCGGCCCCAAAGCTTTGAACATTATCATCAGGGACACGTCGAAGCCGGTCTGCCTTTCTATCCTTAACTTGTGGATGAGCAGCTGGTGGGTCCACGCCTCCTCCTCCGGTGCCGGCAACGTTGTGATATCGCGGACGCCTCCGCAACGAGGAGGCGCAGGCACCCGTCCACGGTGGCGAGCAGGACGAGCCCCTGCACGCGGCACCAATGACCAAACGCGTGGGAGCCGCCGCAGATCTTCATGCCCCGAAGGCAGCGAGGCGGCAGGTTGATCTCCATGGCCCGCGCCGTGTCGCCGTCCGGGTGCAGGTCCAGGCCGGGCGAGGACCAAAATGTCGCCGTCCACGTGGCAAAGCGGCGGCTCTTCGAGGCGTCTCGTGCCGAGCCAGTGGACGGTGCGCCCGGTGACGGCGGCCGGGGCGAGACACGGCTCCTCCAACGCGCTGACGAGGTTCCGAGGCCGGGCGGAGGGAGGTTGGTGACGTGGCCGGTGCGGGTGTTCAACACGCGTAGCTCGACCTCGCGGTCACTGTCAGGGTGTTGGGCCCCGCGGAGGAGGACGAGGAGCCCGTCGCGCGACGACACGGGCTGGAACGGCGGTTGCGACAGGAGGTCGCCGGGGCCCAAGAGGGGGTCGAGATGGCTTCACGAGGACGCAGTCGGTGCCGCCGTTGCTGCTACCAGTACCGCTGCGGCAGAGACGGTAGTAGGCCGCCACGTGGACGGTGGGGTCGAGGCCGAAGGTGGCCGCCGCGCCGCCGACGCGGCGGAGGGACTTATAGGCGGCGGCGCACCGGACGATGGCCGCCGCGTCGTCCGAGGGCGCCACGATCTCGAGCACGACCTCTTCCGGAAGCGTGGCGGCGGGCGCGCTTGGGGCTTGACGGGGCCGCCGCCGGGGCGAGATCCGTGCCCGCGGTTTCCGGACATGGTGGTTTGCATCGTCGCGTGTGCCGTGCGCTTGCAAAATTATTACGCTGCTATTTTACCGTGTCGTGATCTTTAGCGAAAAATTTTGTTTCCAAATTGGCATTATTCTTTACGGTTGTCTGATGCAATGTATTATGATAACCTAAATGAAACAATCGTGTCATGCAGATATGGTGTGAAAGAATGATGATCTCTAGAAAAATAAAAAAAGTAGTCCAACAGGAAATCTTGCTACCTCAGAAAGTCTTCATGTGTCGGAGCAGCGACGCCAGTTCCATCTCGTGGAAGCACACGACGGTGGCCGTCTCGCGGGCGGTGCACCGGTGAAGCAGGACGGCCTTCCTGGTCACGAGGTTGAGCTGGACGAGGTGGTCCCCACCTACCTCGACGGCCACGTTGCCGCTCCTCTGCCCGAACCCTCTGAATCTCATCCTCCCGTTGGCGTCCAGCCCCGTCTGCCTCTCGATCCACGACCTGCGGATCACCACCTGCCGGCTCCAACCCCCTCCGGCGCCATTGTCGTCCACATCGATACCGCGAACTCCTCGGCCACGACGAGGCCCAGCCTCCCGTCCCCGGTGGCGAGCAGGACGAGCCCCTCGGCGCGGCACCAGAGACGGGGTCGGCTGCCGTTGCAGCAGCGCTTCATCTTCCGAAGGCAGCGTGGCGGCAGCTCGATGACCCTGGCGTGTGCCGTGCTGTTGTCGGAGTGCAGGTCAAGCGCGAGCACGAAGATGTCGCCGTCGTCGCAGGGTCGGTGTGGGTGGAGCGGCGGCCTGGCGGTCCTCGCGCTGAGCCAGTGAACGGCGCGCCCAATGACCGCGGCGGGGCCCACGCACGCGTCCTCCGCGCCGACGAGGCTGTTGTTCCCCAAGGAGCCAGCAGGGGCGAGTCGTCGGGTAAGGGGACGTCCACGTCCCTCCACTTTCCACGGCGCGACGAGAAGATCTTGGCCTGGCTGCATCGGTTCGTCACGAGGAGCTCGAAGGCTCTGTCATCGTCCTCGTCGGCGGCGGCGGCGAGCAATGCGGGGCGGTAGATGCCGTACGCGCTCAGGAGGTAGGGAGGGGGATGGTGGTGACGTGGCCGGTGAAGGTGTCGAGGACGCACAGCCCGACCTCGTGTTGATTTGGATCCTTGCGGAGGACGAGGAGGCCGTCGCGCGAGGACAAGGGGTTGGACAGCAGCCGCAGGTGGTCGGCGCGGAAGGGGAGGCGCTGCGATGGGTTGGGTGGCTCCACGAGGACGCGGTCGCTGTTCTTGTCGCTGCGGACACGGTAGTAGACGCCCGCGAGGAGGGCGGGGTCGAAGCCGAAGTTGGCCGCGCCGCGGTGGCGGACGGCCGGGTCGAGGTCGGCGCGGCGGCGGCGGAAGGCCGGGTCGACGATGGCGCGGCGGAGGGATTTGGAGGCGGCGGCGAAGCGGAGGACGGTCGGCGCGTCGCGCGAGCGCGCCACGATCTCGAGGAGGAGGTCTTCCGGAAGCGTTCGCCGCGGCGGGAGCGTGACCGGCGGCGCGCGGCGGCGCTTGGTGGTTGACGATGGCGAGGCCGCCGCCGGGCTGCTCGCCCCGGCGAGATCGTGACCGCGTTTTCGGGGCATGGCGGTTTGCAGTTGCGCCGCGTATCGCCCGCGTGCAAAATTACGCTAATCACTTTTCAGTTGGGAATTCATCGGAACTCTCGCAAACTAAACGGAAGCAACGGAAGGAAACAGTTATTTTTCCGAGTTTTGAGTTGCAAAGGCCAAGGACTCCGAGAAGGGCGACGCGGCGCACTGGCTCTTGGAACGCCTGCCGCGACAGCCCGCGTAGACGCGTGCTGCTTGACGCGTCCGACGGGCTAAACAAGAGTTCCTCAGCCTCCTCTCGAAACGGGTGGGCCCATTTTTCGTCTATTAATTCCCTCAGTCTCGTCTGGAATTTTGTTGAACTGGACAGCAGACAGTTCTTGGTCACATTCTTGAAAACTGATTGGAACAGATAATGATATACAACTTCACCAACAATCTGACCAGTTCTGATGGCTGCCTCCGTACCAACCAAACCGTGACAGCAAGGACGTTCAAGTCTTGCTAACTGAGGCCCCGTTCGTTTCCACCCTCTAAAATTTAGATATCGTCACATCAAAGAGAATCTTACTATTTAGTAGTATTTTTATTAATTTAATAACAAAACCTATGTCGCGACCCCTCTAATTTGCGAGACGAATCTAATGATCCTAATTAATCTATGTTTTGCTACAGTGATGCTACAGATAAACATCTTCTAATAACACCATAATTACCCTCGTTGGATTCGTCTCGTGAATTAGATAGGGAGTCTGCAATTAGTTTCGAGATTAGACTTTATTTAAGTACTCCAAAATGATAAAATTCTCTTTGATTTGACCCTCTAAAAATTAGATAGGGGAAACGAACACCCCTGACCAGAAATTCCATCCCATGAAAGAAAAATGCCTCATTGGTATTCATCTCGAGAAGCAACAAGTAATCTCAAGAAAATAGTTCAAAAAGGAGGTCACTAAAGGCAGGTCTCGTTGACTTTAGCCAGCAACGCCATCCAACCTCTGCAAGTCGTCTTCCCTCGAGCACCATCAAATTATTGAGCGAGTCCCCCCAATATTAACGCGCGTCCATACCAGGGCTCATGGAGCAAGCCGCGGCAACATATGAAAGCGTCGTCGTCTTCTCATGGCGTCGCTTGCATCGAGAAGCAGGCAGTCCAGCGTCGTCAGCCGAAGCAGTACCGTTTCAGGGTCTGGTGGTGCCTACAGGCCTGACGATCATGGCCACGCACCGTTCTCCTCGGACGTGTACCGCCGGCAGGCTTCCTCCTACAGCAGCGCTCCGTCTTCCCAGGTGAGCAGGAGCGGCTCCGTCAAGGCCGCGGCGCTGCGGATCGCCGGCGTGTTCGGCAGCTGCTTCGTGCCACGGGTTCAGGTCAAAACTCAGGAAGACAAGGACGAGAGCAGCGTTGCAGAGTACTATGTCTCCACGGATTCAGGTAGTGCCGAGTAATCTTTTTTCTTTTTTCCTCTTCATCGTTTTGTTCGAGCACCAAATCAGTACTTGAAATTTTATCAGTTCTTTTGAGGATTGACAAATTGGTGCAGCAGGATCATGGCAAGAAGGCAGGGCGCTCACGATACGGGATGTATGCAAGGCGACCTTAAATTTCAGCGAGAACAACAAAATAAAGCAGGGTTTGTCAAGCACCATGTACAAAGGAAAACTGAAGGATGGTTCTCTGATTGCTGTCAAATGCGTCCGAAAGGTGAGGCATATAGTTCATGGAGTGTGCACCTATAAATCATTGCGCTACACCACCAAGATTAGTAAGTGACTCCTCTGTTGCAGCAATTAAACGGCGAGTACCTGACAGATGAAATCAGGAGAGAGCTCGAGACTCTTCAGAAAATCGAGCACCTGAATCTGGTGAGGTTCCTCGGATTCTTTGAGCGCAACGATGACTGCCTGATCGTCGTCGAGTACGTCAGCAACGGATCCTTGAGGGAACATTTGGATGGTACGCATTGCAATTCTGCCACTTGAGGATTGATTTTGCTATTCTGACATTTGAGGAGGATACTGACTCTGATTTTGCAACGCGGAACTCCCAGAATCCCGCGGAAATGGTTTGGAACTCGCGCAACGGCTCAACATCGCCATCGACGTTGCTCATGCCATCACTCACCTGCACGAGAACAAAGGTATGAACTCGATTTCGTCTATAGGTTCTCAGATAAAGCGACCGTTTCCTCGGCTCTGCTCTTCATCAGCCGCTGCGCGTTTCTCAGCTGAATAGCAGGAAGGAAACGATGAATGCCAGCTGAATGGATAATTTTTTCTAAACAATTAGACTACCCGCACCGGGTACTGGACGCCATCCGGTACCCCGGTCCTGAAGGATCCATGTAGGACCGGATCTGCTGCACCGGAGTACTGGGAGGCGTCCGGTACCCTCCCGGACGGCCGCCCGAGCGCCAAATATGGCGCCGTAGCGGACGTACGGCCGCGCCGACGTGGCGCGGACCCGCTGCACGCCCTGCTTCTCCCGCCGGGAGGTGGAAGCCGAGAGAGGAGAGAGAGAGGCCTGCGCCGGCGCGGGGCGGAGCTTGGCTCGCTCGAGAGGAGGGTGGCGGCGCGGAGCGCGCGGAAGGGAGAGAGCGGCGCTGCCGCCACCGGGATGTGGAGGAGGCGGGGAGCGGCCGGATGGGAGAGGAGGAGAGGCGCGGCGAGGGGGAAGTGACCCGGCGGCCGGATCTGCGACCCGGCGGCCGGATCCGCCGCCCGGCGGAGGCGAGCCCGACGGCCGTTGGAGGCGGGCCTCGGCGCGGCGCGGTGGAGGCGGATCCCGTGCGGCGGCCTCCCGTGCGGCGGAGAGTGGAGGCGGGGAGGCGCATCCGGGCCTCCGCCGCCGCTGCCGGGAGGCGCGCGGGCGGGGAGGCGGGGAGGCGGAGGGAGGTGGAGGCCGGCGGCCGCGGCTCGCTCATGGAAGGCGGGGAGGCGCGGGGAGGGGAGGCGCCGGCCGCCGGGGAGGAGGACGGGCGGCGTGCTCGAGGGAGGAGAAGGCCGTCGGGAGGGATTGGGAGAAATGGATAGGGAGAGGAAGAGAAAAGGGAGAGAAAAAAAGAGAAAAAGGGAGGAGAAATGAAAAATAAAAAAAAATAAGGGAAAAAGGAAAAAATGTTTAATTTAAAAATGATTGCTGCACTTTTGTTAAAAATAAGAATATAAATAGAAGAAGGGATAAAAGGAGATGGTAGTTGAAGATGGTTGAATAAAATATTGGATAGTTGATATAGAGGATGAATATAGAGTATAAACGGGTGCAGTGAAACTGGATGTAGAGGAGAGAATCTTGCTGATTAGGACGGAATATTTCTTTTAAAGGATGGAAATAGAGTATGACGAGTGCGGATAGTCTTAGCCATGCTGTCTCAAACCACGTGTTTCCAACTGCGACCTTTCGTCATGGAAACAGCCCTCAGTTGGAAGGTAATAGCACGAATGCCTGAGTTCAGCTCCAAACAAAAGCAGAGCAATTTTTAGGGAGGACATAACAGAACAGAATGTGTGTTATATATATAAAAAAAAGAACAGAATGTGGTGTTGCTCATGCAACCCTGCTCAATTTTCTAGCACTTGTACCATCTGATTGGTGTTTCTTGCTCTCCCTGTCCGATAAATCAAGGTACAGAATACCATTCTGAAACTCACATGACTATTGGTGAACTGCAGAGCAGGCCATCATCCACGGGGCCATCCGCTCGTCGGGGGTGCTGCTGACCGACACATTGACGGCTAAGGTGGCCGGCTTTGGGCTGGCAGGGATGGCGGCGTCGGGTTCGGGTTCAGGCTCTGAAGCGACACCGGTGAAGGGCGCCGCCGGGTACGTGGACCCGGAGTACCTGAGGACGTACCAGCTCACCGACAAGAGCGACGTCTACTCCTTTGGCGTCCTCCTCGTAGAGCTCGTCACCGGCCGGTCGCCCGTCGAGCGCTCACGCGGTGGCGAGCCCCGGTTGACCACCAAATGGGTAAGTAATTAAGAATTACAGTAAACCAGCGGCAAGCGGAGTGCATGTTGTTTAAAAAAATTTGAAATGCAGGCACTGCAGAAGCGCAGAGGAGGAGAGGTAGTGGTCGCCATGGACCCCAGGATGCGGAGGAGTCCGGCATCGGTGGCCACGGTGGAGAGGATGATGGCGCTGGCAGAGCAGTGCGTCACGCCAGCGAGGAAGGACCGGCCGTCTATGCGGCGTTGCACCGAGCTTTTGTGGAGCATCCGGAGGGACTACCACCGCCGGGAACAGCCGCGCTCCGCCGCCATCGCGGAAGAACAGGACGACGAGTGGGTGATCAGGTAGTTTGTAAACAGAGCAGAGGCTATTTGTGAGATGACTGTTTTGTTTGGGTCGATTGGTTGTTTGGCAATGTCTCCTCTGTAAGCTGTATATATCGGAATATCTGGAACTAGTACCTGTTCCTTTCGAGGTTACTGCTGTGACTGACTGTAAACAAGATATTGCCATGCACAAAAACAGTGTGCGGAGCAAACTCATGCATTCAAAATTCTGCATCAAGAGTTGGGAGAAGATTACTTGAGCCAATGTAGCAGAATAAATTCTCTTATTAAAAGAAATTCTACATTACCGACAGAATATTCTCTGTATTTATACATATATATTACTTTTAAAACTTTGATTATCAATAGTTTAAATAATTAGTTCGCAACAGATTAAAAGTTTATCGTGTATTAGATTCATCTTAAGAAGTTTATACAATCCTAGATAAACCGAACACATACGCTACACAGAGAAGTTCATGAAAAATGGGATGGCCCCCAAGTAGCCAACCACCGCCACAACGAGCACTTCCATAGTTCCATGGCCATGGGATGCCCACGCCCTCCAAGGCCAAAGAAACATTTAAAGAAAAAAAAATCAACATACCACTTCCATTGAACCTCTTGGGGAATATGACCAATTCATTTCTTTTAACTAGCGTTCAGCAAGTTATCAGTAGAATACATGTAGCTCAGTACCATATATAGGCTCAACTGAACCAATCATCACCAAGTGTCTACAAAATTCTGCTGCAAAACTGAATGGCTCTAATGTAAAACTATAGTCCCTGAAATGGTTAAGTATTGGGGGATTAACATGTTGTAGGTTCCCTGTGCAGATTAATTAAATCCCCAGTATAGTGAGCAAATCCCATCATGGGAGGGCAGGTGGTACTGATAATATCTCAATTTGCTCCAACAAGGCCCTGGACATTCATCACATGGATCACTAATCAATATTCCGTGAAAATGATGGCAATGGTGCACCTTCTTGCGGCCGTAAGATGACAAGAACACCGAACATCCCCAGCATTGGCAGTACCACAAGCCATTTCAGTAGCTTATAGTAGTGCATGTGGAATGTAAGTGAGAACTCATCAGAGAAATACAGTCCATTTTTGTCAACCATCTCCAGGAGCACGGTTCCTGTAGTTCTAACAGAAACAGTGGGGAGCACCATCCGTTGCTTCCCAGGCTGATGATACATCTCACTGACTACAATGCGCCTATCTCCTTGATAATTTCCAGGAACAAGTAAAGTTACCTGAAAATGAACGTAAAACACATGTGACTGAAGTTAGTGCAAGCATTTAGCTTACTCATCAACTAAGGCTGAGAGAATATACCGTCACATTATAAGGAGCTTGGTTCCCATAAGGAATCCTGTACTTGTCAATAATCTCAAACTCTACCCAGAAATGCTTGCCTTCTTCATCACGGAAGGTCCTGGAACCATGAGTAACATAAATGCCTTCACGGTTGTACCGATATGCAGCATTATTCCTTCCCTGGTTAGATGATCTCCATTCCTACAATCAAATCAGATGACAAGTTATCTCTTGCTCATATTGATGTTTCAACATAAAAAAGTCCAACAAATAGAATTATGAAAAGAAATATGCCATTCATTTCAAAAGTGGAAATATGTCATGCTGAAGCATCAGACAAGAGTCAACAATAAGCTGCAGAGGATCCATAAAAATATTTATCATCGTGTAATATATACACGTGACCAAAATGAAAACAACTACAAAAACACATTTTCTACCTTGAGTGGGTGATGTGGTGAGGGAGTAGAAAAACAGAAGACGTTGCCATTCATGGTGGTAACAATAAGATCAAGGTCATCTCCACCATCCACATTGTCAGCCAAAACCATAGTGTACCTGTACGTAAAAGTGCAGCAAAGTAAACCATTTAGTTTATGTAAGTAACAGTATCCAATATTCAGAAACAGTAGCTAATATCTTGCAAAGCAAAAAGAAATGCCTTACGAGGTCTCGCCAATGTCAACAACATCTGCACAGCCACTTGATCCCTCAATCAAATACAAATAACCATCAAAGGACGTGGTAGCAAGAGTTAGTCCTTTTGCATTTTCCCCATGTTTGTTCATGTCAAGCAGTAGAACAGGACTCATGATCCTCCCATGTGCTCTATACGGGAAGGGTCGAATTTTCGAGCCATCCTTTCCACTAAGAACGTATATGTTTCCTGATATAGTTGGTACCACAACATCAGTGTGGCCATCTCCATCAACATCACCGACGGTAGGTCGCTGTCATCATATATCATAGTAATAATCAGCTTGTGTTTAAGGAAACAGTAGCTAAGCAACAGAGAAATATAAACCAAAGGATATGCTCTGGTGAACAAATGCAGCATCTTTACTTCAACCAAGACCAAATCAGTCGAAAAGAGGGATATAATGAGAATATAAGACAAAGTCCAATTGGTAGAAGCTTTAGCTGTTAAATTATTAAACTAAGACACAGAACCCAGCCTATGCAGCATTGCATGCACAGATTGCCATTGTTTTGCCATATAAGGTAAACATGGAAAATCATAGAACTTGACAACAATTTTAAGAAATTAATGGATGAAACTTGCCTGTGGGATTAGAGACTTTAGATGCACTTCCCAAATTTCTTCTCCATCTGCAGTCCATGCTGCCACATTTCCATGGGCATCAGCAGTAACTATCTCGATTTTCCCGTCATCATTGATGTCCGCAGCAATGACTGGTGCATGAAGCTCAGCCATCTCAAGGGGAAATTTGTTCCTTACCTTACCTAATTGACAAGAGATCAAACATAAGGGTACGCACACTTACATATAATAGTTAGCAGTGCATTGAAGGACTAAAGTATACAGGATAGAGTTCATCATTCTTGAGAGGACTTCAATGAACTACAGTCAGATTCTTCCAAATAAAATAAAATTAGCATGCTACACATTGTCAATTTTCGCCCCTAGTTTACTGATCAATGTGTTCCAAATATCGCCAATGGCTGATTCAAGCTAAGACATCAATTATGTTTAATGTCTTCTTTTTTCTAGAGAATAAATCCATTTAACCCTATCTTTTTTAGCCAACAAATCATATTTCTGGTGAAGTGGTGGTACAGTCAGAAACCGAGCACAAACCAGTAGCTTCATGCTCTTATCCTACCAATAGTTTCATGCTCTATCCTTTACCAGAGCTAATTATCATCCCACTGTTTGTAGCTAAACCAGTATCTTATCTTATTAAGATGTTATGCTAAGGAAAATATATACATTAATACATACACAACATATGAGGGCAAAACAGCTCGGAACAAAGCTGCTTTTATGACAAAAACACTCACCACGATGATCAATAACATAAACTAAGCCGTAGGCAGTTCCAATTAGAATGTCCATATTTCCATCACCATCCAAATCAACAACAGTTGGAGAGGAAAATGCATGAGCCTGGAAGGTTCCATTATCGGTGCTCAAATCAAGCTCTGCTGTCCATTTAACTTGCTTTGTGTCAAGGTTAAAGACAACTATACTGCTTGCAATATATTTTCCTATGTCAATCCCTTCTAGCTCTTTTGCATGTTCTGGGTTATCATAGTATCTGTCAATAAAACGCAGCCAGTCAATAATATACTAAGCACAACAAGAAAGTTTAGCAAACTATGTTAAAGAAAACGTATTCCGATCATACAGCAAGATAAATAAAAACCAATCATTACACATTTTCGTACATTAAGCACCAAAGATAACATGCAAATACTAGAAACATCTAGTTGGGAACATTTTTATTCATCATTAGAAGTTTAGAACCAGCACAATTCTACTTCACCAGAAATCTGTCTCTGCCAATTTTGCAATGGAAATATTCGTGAAGCAAATATAACAGGCTAGGAAGCAAAGGTTAGAAATTAAATCTAAAGAGACGTAAACATGATAGTGGAGAAACAAGTGTTTATGATTTTATTCTTGGGAAACAAAGATGCCACGTGTCACTGCAGAAATAACAAATACACAATTTCCTTTCACGCATTTATAGAAAGACATATAAATAGAAACCTCATTTCTATACTCAAGCTAATAAAATTGTAATTATTGAAGTCATTATCCAGAAATCTGCACAGGATGTCATAGTAGCAATTAAAGCAGCCTTACTCGCGATCAAAGAAATAAGATACAGCAATCACCATCTCTTGTACACCATCTTTGTCAATATCTGCAATTACCTGTAGAAATAACACCATTTCTCAGACTCCAGTCCATTCAAGGAACAGATTGAAAAGCATAAGCAAAAAACAAAAGGTTCACTTACTGGAGTGGACAAGATGTGAGCATCTATACTCACATAATCTTCTTCTCTCTCATGTATTTGTTCTTTCCATTCCTCATCTCCCCACATGGTGTCATCAACGTAGTCATCATAATCATAATTATACTCATCAGGCAGATCTTCTGCATCCCGAAATAAATCAAATGATTGATCAGCATCATCCTCTAAAGCCTCATTATTTTCAACATTGGCTGCTCCTGTTGCCACTGAATCACTTTCATGAGTTTTTGAACCTTCTGTGTGATCATCACTTTTATCGACTGCTTGCAGTAACCGTCTCTGAGTATGTGATGTATTCTCTGTTGAAGTAGTAACACTGGAGATGCTCTCAGACTGAGTGCTGTTTACATTGTTTGACAACTCGGCATTTGCCTGTACTTGGGTAGAATTAGATTTGGTTTCATCTGAATGTTGCTCAGATACACTTTTCAGGGGGTCAGATCCCTGCATACTCCCTACAAGATAAATAAATAGCATCAAAATGGATGTTCCATACATATTCCTACACCTACAGTATACATATTCCATTAACCATATCAGTTAGTACAGTTGATAAAGTGTCCATGCCATTATTTTTTCTCTTTTTAAAGCATTTTCTCATTTTCATCAAGATTTACACATTCTAATCTAATATATAGATCTGCATGAGTAGATGGATAGACTTTACAATGAGAGGCAAAACAAAAATAAGGTATTAGTTTCAATGGGGAAGTGGACAATCTGATTGAAATATAACATACTCGATTGGGTTCCATTGGAAGATTCTTCAATGCTTGATTTGCCCTGATTTATTGACTCCTTAGAAGCGGCCCCTTTCGCAATTGAACTGTCATGAACATCTGGATGGGAGCGGTCAACTGGATCTGGGTTTAGTCCAACATACCAGTTTTTACGTACTTTCCTACGCGGTACCTCGAGCTTGTCCATCATCATATAACCTGATACCCTACATGACAAGCGCATAACGATTTTGTGTTTTTAAAGAGAACATAAACTGTTCAACATTTAGTTCCTTACCTAAAGAAATTTACAACACCATTGTAAGTAGCCAAAACTATTTCACGTACACCATCCTTATCGATGTCATATAGAAGAGGACTTGAATGAACATTTGATTGATGAAATGCAGGCCATCCTGCAACAAATATATATTTAAAAAGAATGGTACAGAAACCAACATAGATTGAAACATTTTCAGGAGTTAAAACTGATCTTAGAACATAAAGACAATAACTCACTACAGCTGATTTTCCTGAATCTGTAAGACAATCTTAGCATTCAAAATAGTAAATCCGTAATGAACCTAACCTGGAAGTTTGTCTCCATCAGACCCTTCAAGAACTTCTAAGTAATGAACAAATGATGGCACCACTACTTCCAGTTTTCCATCACTATAAAAAAGAAAACTCTATATTAAGAGTGTATCCACAATGAAACCTTATTAAGGTGAAAGGTATTAACATTCACAAAAATAGTGCCTTAACATTAGTAGACAAAAATTAAATAGAAGAATTATACAATCAGGTCATGGAATGATGTGCTTTTTAATTTTCCATAAATAAATAGCAGTAACAGAATTTTTGATAAGTCGATGTAATGTCGTGCATGGTATGATAATCTCATCCTTGCGTAAGAAAAGAAACATCAAAGGCATAAAGAGAGGACAAACATCCTTTACCTGTTGATATCAGCGATCAAAGGAGTTGCATAAATACTTGAACTAACTTCAGTTTGCCATCTCAGTTCCACATGCTTCGGGCACTTGGTCTTCAATAGAGCATCTTCATCTCTACAAGCGGCAAATTTGTAAATTATTGAACGTATAAAACAATCCATATAGCCATATAGATTTTACAGTGAGAAAACTAACAAATCTAGAGTAATGATGTCTGAGGTCTGACCACAATGTACTAGTCATTAAACCGAACTTCTGCATATGTGAATTTATTAGCTATTATTTGGATACATAAAAGTTTAAAAACTATTCACTTGCTACGGTGACAATCCAACTCAAACTCCTTTGACAGATAAAAAGATGTTGCCCAAGCATTAAGAAACACAGATTGATCCTTATCTGAGTTCTGATGGTACATGTGTATGCTACGCAGCAAGTTTAGTTATTGAGGAGCAAGTAGACTATGATAGGAGAATGAGACATGCATAATCTCAAACATTTCTAGGACAAGTTCATCAAGTACATACTATATTAGATATTAGCATTTAGGGAGAAACAGAAGTACATTGTCACAGGTTAAGTCACAATTAATGATCAATCCACAAACATTGAGTTATATTCAGATTATCCACATTAGCTCTGACTAGGCTGTGGACATCCTGTGGAGCTTAAGTGTAGGCAATTCATAACAAACCAACGAAAACTTCTCAGTTACTTCTAATTCTCGGGCAGTCTGATGGATGGGGTTGGAAGAGCACAATAGGTATTACTGGTATCACTGCTTGAGTATAAGTTGAGATAGTATAGTAATTTCAGGCTGGTCCGAATCGGGCACAATGCCGGGATGAAACAGAAGCTGTTTGTTCCAGTTACTGCAAATGTCTATGCATATGATGTTTGCAATTTTGAATTTCTACAGATCAAATGGCAACCTGAGGACAGGCTACTCAAATGAATCGATAAACTGGTGATCACCTAAACCAGTACCAGCGGAATTCTAGCAGAGCAACCTAAACCCTGTTAATTTCATCATTCGCAGACCCCCAAGAGACCCCACAGGAAGCTACTAATGACCCGATCGCTCCCAGTCCTTAGGATCGAGCAACAATTCCAAATCTAGCGCCACTGGAGAAATCGACGAGGGAAAGAGGTACGGAGGGAGAAGAGCGGGCTGCTCACAGGTGAGGGTATCCGATCATGTCATCGCTGGCCTCGCGCTGCCGGAACTTGTTGGCCTTCTTCGCCTCCTCTCCCGCGGTGACGGCGGCGGCCGCCGCGAGAAGGGCGCACGCGGCGGCGAGCGCGAAGAGGCGACGCATCTGTGTATAAACCCTCAGCCCTAGGGCACCGCGGCCGTGCCGGAGTGCGCTAGCAGGCGGACGCGGGGAACGGGATCTCGCGCGGCGTACGACAGGGGTGGAAACAGTGGTCGGAGCGAGCGAGCGAGCACGGACCAACTCGAAGCGGACGGGGGTGGATTTGGTAAAACGTCGGAACGGACGGGGGCGGTTCGCGCAAAGTAGAGGGCCAATTCGCAAATTGATCGATGTAGCCGCTGGCAGGTGGGTCTGAGGCGATGAGCTCAATGAGCCGGCCTGTCCCGCGTGTACCGTGTTGGACCCGGCCCTGTGCAGTACTACTGCAGTGGACTCATAGTGGGGACGTGTTTATGTCAGGTCTGTTAATGCGTGATTAGCCCTTTTAATTCTCCGGAGATCGCATTGAATGTGACTAACGAGACCCAACAGTCCTGATTACATGAGTGTTTTTTAGGAGACACGGGTGGTCCAAGTCATAAATTTGCACAGCGAGTTGATGATTTGGACAGGGTGAGAACAATCTATATGAACGTGATCGATGCATGGCACACAGGAGCGGAGAAGAAGGCCCTCGAGGAGGCTCTTATAATAGGCACCTGGCAATCAAAACAATGGCAAGGCTAGTTTGCGCGGTTGCGGTTTGTAGAGGACCGAGCTCATGCGCAACCCAAGTGCGCCTCTGACAGAAGGAAGATCACATGTCTACCCGTATGATCCGGGCTATCCTAATGCTAAAATAATTGGAAAGACGACTACTACCTCCGTTCCAAAATGTAAGCATTTGTTGACTTTTCGAGTTGCGTTTGACTACTTGTCTTATTCAAAAAATTATAAAAATTGTTGTGTAACAACCGAATCAGCTAGGTGATTACTCTACTAATGCACACACAAAAGCACAAATGGATGAGCACAGTGGGTAGAGGGCAGAATTAGGAACTCTATTATTTCTCTTCACGAGTGTACAACAGGGAGCCTTTTTTGGTGTCCACCATCACTATCGCTTGGCATCTATTTATACAGGGAAGGGACCGGCTCCTTCGACGCGGGAAGCTTCTTCCGAGTGCCAACCGCCCGCATTAAATTCGCCCACAACACCGTAGCAAATTAATGTGTAACCGGATCATCAATGTGTTCCCGAAACACCTGTAGCGCACTGGTTCATAATGGCTCATTAATTTGCTTAGTTTTATAACACTCCCCCTTGGGCGAATTATCGCGTCATGCCTATGCCTCGTTAAAAACTCCTCCAAAAACCCGAGTGGGAAAAATGGCAGGAGAAAAGAGTACATAGCATGCGCAAGCTGCGTTGCACCTGTTGCCTCGTTAAAAACCTTGCGTGAGAAAACCCGAGTGGGAAAAACTCACCAAGGGAAAAAGAGTACAACGATTGGTTGTCGGAATCCGGTAGTCTTCGGGACTACGCAAGTGATCTGCGAGATCACTCCCATGATCTTCGGGATCATGGGTATGGGCTAACCATTTTGGCGATCTTCGGGATCACCACATGATCTTCGGGATCATGATTTCATTCTCCCCCGATCCTCGCAACTCTCTAAGTCGTCTCATGCCAATTCCCCGAACGTATCTATAGAAGCTAGATGCTTGGTAGAGACTTAGTGAATAAATCCGCAAGATTTTCACATGACTTAGTGTGCAGGATCTTAATTTCACCGCTCTTCCGGAGCTCATGGGGGTAGAAGAACTTTGGAGCAATATGCTTCGTATAATTGCTCTTCACATAGCCCATATGCATTTGTGCAACACAAGCGGCGTTATCCTCATAGATAACGGTGGGAGCACCGACGGTGTCCAAGCCACATGACTTCCGGATGTGGCCAACCATCCGTCTCGGCCAGGCACACTCTCGTGTGGCCTCATAGAGTGCGATGATCTCTCGAGTGGTTGGTTGACGTGGCAACCAGGGTCCGTTTCACGGACCGCCAAGCAATGGCTGCACCACCACGGAGAAACACGAAACCGATCCGGGATCCGGCATTATGTGGGTCGGACATGTAGCCGGCATCCACATACCCCACCATGGTTGGGTCTTGGTTCTTCGGGAACCACAACCCAAGGTCCTGCGTACCTTGCAGGTACGGAGAATGGTCTTGACGCCAATCCAATGCCTTCCGGTTGGGGCAGCACATGCACTGGCCAACAGATTGACCGCGAATGCAATATCGGGTCTCGTGCAATTCGCAAGGTACATCGGTGCTCCAATGGCGCTCAAGTAGGGAACTTCAGGTCCCAGTATTTCCTCATTCTCTCCTTTGGGTCCGAACGGGTCCTTTTTCACATCAAGTGAACGGACCACCATGGGGGTTCTCGAGAGGGTGGCACTTGCTCATATTAAACTTTTCAAGTACCCTCTTTGTGTAAGTAGACTGGTGCACAAATACTCCCCCGGGGAGGTGCTCGAGCTGTAGGCCCAAGCGAACTTGGTTTTACCCAAGTCCTTCATCTCGAACTCCGTCTTGAGGTAAGCCATAGCTTCCTCAATGTCCCCTGTGGTGCCAATGATATTCAAATCATCGACATAGACGGAGATGATGCAAAATCCACTACCGGGATTTCTTTATGAACACACAGGGGCAATCATCATTGTTTGTGTAACCTCTCTTCAGGAGACAGTTACTCAAACGGTTGAACCACATCCTTCCGGATTGTTTCAACCCGTATAGTGCACGCTGTAGGCGCACACTATACATGTTGCGATTCGGATTCGGGCCGGGGATCTTGAGTCCTTCGGGGACTCGCATATAAATTTCCGAATCCGAGTGACCCATACAAGTATGCGGTCACGACATCCATCAACTGCATTTTGAGATTCGGATTAGCTGCCATAGATATCAAATATCGGAACGTGATCCCACTCATGACGGGAGAGTATGTTTCATCATAATCGATGCCGGGTCTCTGCGTGAACCCTTGTGCCACCGGCCTCGCTTTATATCTTACCACCTCATTATTTTCGTTCCTCTTCGGAGGAACACCCATTTGCATCCCACGGGGATGACCTTTGGGGGTGTTGGGACTGCAGGCCCAAACACTCTTCTTTTATAAAGCGAGCGCAACTCGCCTCGATTGCTTGCTTTCCATTTATCCCAATCCGAGCGCCTTCGGCACTCCGCCATGGACTTTGGTTACGGATCCGGATCCATTGAGCAAGCAATCTTTGAGGCAAAGTTCACATTCACAATGGTGGTCTTTCCGTTAAATAACTCTCCCGTGTGCACATAATTAGTGGAGATCTCATCCATACCCTCTAGCTCGTCGTGATTTCCCGAGCAGCGGAGCTAGGGTGTTCCGATTTCCCGGTGCGCTTAAGCGCGCGCGATGCACGGGGACTTCCATCTTCGGGATGGGGTCCTTCGAGGGACCATCCCAACTCGAGGTTGGGTCGCCTCTTCGAGGGCTCCGTCTTCGGGACGGTGTCCTTCGAGGGACATTCTCAACTTCGGGTTGAGCTTCTTCAACCGAATCTCGGAGTGGGACAAGTGGCTCGCGGTCGTGCCTCCGCGGACGTCTCCGTGGGGCTTTGTCCCGAGCACCCGGAGGTCTCCCCTCTTCCTAGGATGGGGGTGACACCGAGTCGGTAGCCTTCGGGGCTATCTGCACTCTCTCCGGCGCATTTACTGCGAGTATATGCGACCTTGTCACTCCCTTATGATCGGTGAAGGCATCCGGCAGCTTATTTGCAAGATTCTGCAAATTTATAATCCGCTGAACTTCCGGTTCAGCCTCGCTAGTGCGTGGGTCGAAGGACTGCATCCCGGTTGCATTCCATTCAATTTCCGGCATTCTTCGGGATGCCGGTCTCCCTAATCGTTGGGAAATTGTCCTCATCAAATATGCAATCAGCGTACTGAGCCGTATGAAGATCCCCGATCATAGGCTCTAGGAATTTGATTATGGACGAAGTCTCATAACCAACATATATCCCCAACTTCCGGTGAGGTCCCATTGAAGTACGTCGAGGAGGTGGTATCGGCACATATACCGCACAGCCGAATTTTCGCGAGATGGGAAATACTTGGTACTTTCCCACGCACTAGCTGCAAGGGGATGTCTCATTATATGCAGTTGGCTCTGAGTTGGATCGAGTCTGCTGCATGCAAGCATCTGCATGGCCCCAACAAGCTGGTTGGGAGCCGACAATTCTGCAACGATGGACGAGCAATCCACTTTATCCTTTTGATCAAGGATTCAGCTAGGCCATTTTGAGTGTGGACATGTGGTACTTGAATGCTCTACCTTAATACCCATAGCCATGCAATAATCATCAAAGGCTTTCGATCTCGAACTCACCGGCATTGTCCATACGAATGGATCGTATGCGGTTATCGGGAAACTTGCCTTCAATCGATGATTTGAGCAATAAGCTTAGAGAAGGCATGATTTCTTGTGGACGAGCAGGTCTACATGACTCCATCCGGTAGAAGCATCAATCAGTACCATGAAATACCCGAATGGCCCCGAGAGAGGCTGAATAGGTCCACATATGTCCCCCTGTATCCTTTGCGGGAAAACAGGTGACTCATCCCTAATCTTCGGGAGGGATGGCCTAGTGATCAACTTCCCTTTTGCACAAGCCGTGCAAACGAATTCTTCGAGATTCGGGAAGTTCTTTGGCTCAATTTCATGGCCAGCAGAATTATTGATGATTCTTCTCATCATCCCTAACCCAGGGTGACCCAATCTTTCATGCCATGTCTTAAAGGCATCGGGGTCACGAAAGATTGTCTTCATCGCAACATATTCCTCGGCGGGTTTAATGTACGTACGGTACAAACCCGATGGCGATGAAGGGAGCTTTTCAACCACATGCTTTTGATATCCATCAAATTTCGTGATGAGCAGGTATTCAATACCATGCTCGGTCTCGGTTTCCAGTGGAAACCGTTTGCCCGGATATCTTTAAAGCTCACAAGGGTACGCTTGGATTCCGGATAGAGGATAGCATTCCTCACGAGTATCCGCGTACCCATAGGAAAACTAGTGTGGCACTTCCGGTGCCAACAATATGAGCATTGCTTCAGGCAATGGTCATAATATTTCCGGACTTCTTGGTTAAAGTGTGGAAATACCTAGTTTCCCTTAATATGGTATTGGTGGTTGCGTCTGTCTACGAGACAACACTCCTCATCCGCCATGGGACCCAGTCGAACCTGTATCAAATATCCTGGACATGATAAATAGAGATGCAGGAAATATAAACACATAAAATGATAACAACTCCGGGAAGACTGTTTGTAAAGATTTCCGGCTTTACAACAGCTTGCTCTTCGGAGCATACTCATGACCCAGTGCTGCTTCGGGAGCACTATTTACAACTACGGTTCTTCGAGGAACCGTGTGCTCTTCAGGAGCACGACCCATAACCGTGGTTCTTCGGGAACCACGAGCTCTTCAGGAGCTTTATTACGGTACTTCGGATCGTAACCGGCAAGCATGCGGAACATTGCACTTGACATGGAGGGGATTACTCGAGGTCCCCGAATATGTCAAAGTCATCATCAAGAAGGTCGTCCCCGCTGTCGTCCTTTCGGACGTCTTCACCACTCGCAATGACCATGTCATTGGCGTGAGCTTCGAGCTCGGTGGTGAAGTGGGACTCGAGCCCGTCCTCGTTCTTACTTCGGAAGAACGACGACGAGCGTCAATCGAGTGCTCGGGGACGCGACGATTCACGAGACCAATGTCCCGAACGTCCGCATCGGTAACATGCATTCTTGCTCCCCCGGATGATTCACCCGTGACCTTCTTGTCACCTTTACCTCGGGGCTTACCCTTTCCTCTGCCCTTGAACATACCACCCTTCCTACCCTTCCATTTCTTACGGCCATGTTTCGGGCCATCGGAACTCCCGATAACATTGGCGTGTGCTTCGAGCACACCCATCGACCCGATGGGTCGGGCGAGTGGTTTTGCATGAGAACCTCATTCTGTCGTTCCGCAACTAACGAGGTCCGAGCGAGCTGTGAATATCTCGTATATTTCGACACCTGTATTGTTGTTGCGGAACCAGGTTGCCCGGGTGGAAGGTGTTCGGGGTTTTCTCGATCATCTCGGCGTCCGTGATCTGCGGCCACAGAGACGCAACATCGAGACGATTCGATGAATGGCGAGTTATACGCCGCCACGGACTTGTAGTCTTGGAAGCGTAGGGTAATCCGGTCATTCCGGGCTCGTGGGAGTGCAATGGCTCGTTGTTGGTCAAAGCGATCCTTCAGGGATTCCCACGAGAACCCGTGGATCCTCCTCGGTCATATACTCTATTTTTAGGTCCGGGTGTATGTGATGACGCGAGAAATGCAAAGCCTTTGCACTATCGGCGTCATCGACCACGACCTTTTCCTTGCCGGCTTCGAGCTTGGCAATAGTATGACCGAGGCGCATGGATCTCGGGTTAATGACAATATCTTGAGCCCAGGTGAGGTAGTTGCTGCCATCCAAGGCAAGCTGGGTGAATTCCCTCTTTGCAATGTCCGACATGCTCGCAATATCATGTAATTTACTTCGGATAAATTACGCATGTAAATATTGCAATTATTTGGGTCATGAATATTCCCGAAAAATTTCCTGCACGTTAGCGAGCACAAAATAATATTGCGTAAATTAACCTCAAATAAAACGCAGGGTTAGTCGTGGATTAAACGCTTCGGGGTTTAATCCGCAAATTTCTAGAGTCCAGGAAAAATAATTCTGCGAATTAACCAAACTTCGGGGTTAAATCGCAAAAGCGACACAAACCGAAAAGTGGCTTAAATTCGGCCCAACCCGTTCGTTCCCCCTTTTTTTTTCTTTCTTGGCGCGCATGGGCCGATTTAAATTTCTCGGCCTTAGGCGGCATATGGGCCTTTGGCCCATTCCGGCGGTGGCCTATGGGCCGAGCTTGGCCGGCCCAGTCGCGGCTAGGGTTTTAACCCTAGCCGAGCACGCCGCAAGGGACCAAGGTCCCGTTTCTTTTCACCTCCACTCATGGGGCGGCGCGCGAGGAGGCGAGCGGCCGGCGCGGCCCGGCGCGGCGCTAGCCCGCGGCCGGGCGCGGCGCGACGCCGGCCGCGGCCGAGCGCGACGCCGGCTCACGCGCCGGGCGCGGCGCGGTGTGGTCCTTGGCCGGTGTGGCGCCGGCTCGCGGCTCGGCGCGGCCATGTGGCGGCGCACGGGAGGGGATGTGGCGCGGGGCGCGGGTGCACGGGAGGGGCCCGCGGCGTTCGCGGTCGGAGGGCGCGCGGGCTCACGGTGGAGCGGCGCGAGCTCGCGGTCGGCCGGCATAGGGCGGCCGGGGGTGAAGCGCAAGGCCCCGCGGCGGCGCGCACGGGCGGAGCCCGCAGATCTGCGCGGCGACCCGCCGGGTGGAGCTCCCCGCGACGGATAGGTAATCGCACACCCCCGGGCGGCGGTCCGGCGGTGGTCCGGCCGGATCTACCGCGAGGCCGTGGCGGCGCGCAGGGAGCACCCGAGGCGGCTAGCGGTGCGCGAGCTCGTCGCCGAGCGGCGCGCGAGCTCGGGGTGCCGGGCACGGGCACTTCGGGGCCCCGGCCGGGAGGAGGTGGCGGCTCTTCGAGACCGCGTACGCTCCATAGGCGACCGCCGTGCGGCAGTACGATTGCGGCTCTTCGGGCCGGGTCCCCTACCGGTTACGCCCGGGTTGCGGCCGGGGACTCGCCTCGTCGTTCGCGCGGGGACCGTGAAGCGGTCTCACCACGGCGATGACGGGCGGCGGAATAACGGGGTCTAAGACGACGGCGAGCGTGGGGCTCCATCCCACACGGCAGCGCTGGGACTCCGCGACGGTCACAAGCTCCCACGACGACGACGCGCGTGGTGCGAGGCGACACGACGACGGCGACGACACGCGAGGTGCGTCAAGAAGGTGACGACTTCGGGCGTCTACCTCTCTGCGAGCTCGTAGGCGTCGCGGTGACCTTCTTCCGGAGGTCACCGCCATGGCACTTCGGGGCCATAGCTCTTCTCGTCGCTCGGTCTTCAAGACCGGCACGGGTAAGCATCAAAATGGTGATGCCTTGTGCTAGCTTCGGTAGCACGAGTTGATGAGCTTATAAATTTAAAACAAAGCGGATAGCTGGTGCTAGCAGGTAGCACTTTGTTCATAGTATTAGCTATAAGCCATCATGTTTATTTGTTGCTGCTTGCCATTGTTTAACAGACAAGCGTTGTCCATGTGCTTTTATTTTATATGCTTAACAGTTGATAGTTGAGCATCGCAGGTAGTAATAACCAAAACTCATCCTTACCTTGTAGCTCGGTAGAGGCTCGTGCCGATAACGTGTTGTGTAACAACCGAATCAGCTAGGTGATTACTCTACTAATGCACACACAAAAGCACAAATGGATGAGCACAGTGGGTAGAGGGCAGAATTAGGAACTCTATTATTTCTCTTCACAGTGTACAACAGGGAGCCTTTTTTGGTGTCCACCATCACTATCGCTTGGCATCTATTTATACAGGGAAGGGACCGGCTCCTTCGACGCCGGGAAGCTTCTTCCCGAGTGCCAACTGCCCGCATTAAATTCGCCCACAACACTGTAGCAAATTAATGTGTAACCGGATCATCAATGTGTTCCCGAAACACTCGTAGCGCACCTGGTTCATAATGGCTCATTAATTTGCTTAGTTTTATAACAAAAATATTGAGTATTTCTTCATATTTTGTTTTAATGTTAGATACATTTTAAATATAATGTATTTGTTTTTATATTTTTACATAAAATTTGAATAAGACAAGCGATCAAACGTAATTTTGAAAAGTCAACAAATGCTTATATTTTGGAACAGAGGAGTACAA
>JAUNZO010004157.1:0-32153 GCA_031894775.1 Chloris gayana
CAAACGGAACACATTTTTTCCACAACAGGGCTCTCCCTGGAATTTCATTACTCAAGCGTAACGAAATTACAACTTGTCTGGTTTCAAACGGTTCACGACACTCCTAAAGAACAACGACGACATAACAGCAAGTCGAACGTGGGCCACTAAGAAATACACCAAACAGGGTGCACAAGCAACTACTTAGAATCTATTACACCTTGTCCACCGCACATCCTGGACTGTCATTCCAAAATCAGAGGCTCCTAGGTCCCTCAATCTTCCTTTGTCTTTCTTCATGTTGACCGCTCCTTCCATTCCTGTTGGGGTGCATCGCCAAAGCATTCTCCTGCAACACTTTCGCTCCGGCTTCCAGTGCTTGCTTATCCCCTTCTTTCATCAAGCCTGCCCAATAGTTGAGAAAGACACATACATAGCATATGATTTCAGTGGGAGTGCGAATCAATTTTCCTTCGAAACAAGCTCTATTTCTTAGTTTCCAAATTGTCCAACAAATAGCGGAAACACCGATAACGTGAAACTTTTTCCCCTGAGGCAGAAAGTATTGCACCCAATTCATGTACTGGTTCAAACGGAACACATGGCTGATGGTTATTGCTGGTTATGGCACTGCAGCTTACTTTGCTATAAGTGTTGTCCATGCTGTTGCCAAAATCTAGGGAAGCCAATGAACGATATCTACTGCCAGCTATTGACTGTCTTGAAAGGCTTCTGGCTTGTGTTATGTAAAAGACTATGGTTTGATGTAGAAGGCTATCAATCTAAGAGTGTGTGACTGTGTGTTGTGCAATGCAATGCTTATTTATGTTTGGCATATATAAGGGGGAAAAAACTCTGTACTGATCTAGTTGGTGTTGAACTTGTAAGAATTAATCAGCTGTCATCTCAGCCCGAGTGTTTCTGTCGATTTGCTCTCTCTGAATTTTGTGTACAATTTTGTTCACTGGTCTTGAATTCTTGCATGGAGTATACAGGGGTTGCTTGTTTTATGGAAATTTAATGGAGCCATGCGCTTCGGCTCACGATAGGCGTGGTTCGGGTCAATCCGCTGGGTCATCGAACCGTCCCGTAAAAACGAGTCTAATGGATAACCGTGGATATGGCACCAAGGTGGGCTGGTTCGATCCAACTGAACCGAGAATCACATAGATCGACCCACGTCCAGCACCAACCTACATCGATATCCGCCTAATCGACACCGCACAATCATCTGTTGGTTATTTTGCTACCAGCAGCGCCGTTAGTGACCTCCTGCCATCCTCTGCCTCGCCATGATCGTACAAAGCAAACGACAAGATGATCGTATTCGTTGCCGGTAGTTCAACATTGATATTCTTCATTGCGAGTCGCCTCCAGTCATTAGCATCTCCGTCCTCGGAGCTATCATGAAACAGAATTTAGAAAAGCAATCTACTGCATTTGTTGTGGTACTGCTGTTGTTCGTCACCGTTCTTCTGCCACCATGAACTAGTAGAGCAAGAGCCATAGTAGCTGAAATAGATGGGTCGACCCATAGGGTCTTGTGGGGCACATCGAATACAAAATGGATAAACCGTGGTGACCCTCTGTAGCTGCTTGGATCAATGGATCAGCGGAGGATCCATCCATGGACCAACCACGCCCATCGTGAGCTTCAGCTCAGAATGTTCTTTCTGGGGCAATTGCTCTTTTTTTCCCATTAATGCTGGAAGCTCAGTGTCCGGTGGTCTGTTGTACAAAATCTTGCGGTTTATAGTTGAATTATGTAGAACTGAGCAATTTCTTTCACGCTGTGGGAAAGTTTCATGCTTGTGGACAGCTTCCTTTGCTAAGATTATGTGGTCTATAATTCATTGACCTTGCTTGTATTTACTTCACTTTCAATGTACCAAATGTAAAGCTAAATTTAACAACAGTAAACAGGGAAAAGCACAATGCACAGTGCCATCATCAATAATAAAATGACGAGTCTAATTCGAGTAATCAATGATAAAATGGCAAGATTAAACTGTATGAGTTTGAGAGCTGCACCTTGCATGCCCTTGACAAAGACAGTAGGAGGCAAATTGACGTAATATCATTACAGGGGCATGGACGATCGTGGAAACCGGTCTTGTCTTCGCTGGCTGCCAAAATAACCCGCCTGCCTTGCGTATGCCGTTCACTTCCATACACGGCCGGCTCGAAGGAGAAAGAAGATTTGGTTTTGGATGGACGACATCATTAGTCTTTCATGGAGTGGGTTTGCATGGACGACATTTATCCGATCGGCAGATGATACGTAGCTGCTAGGAGTATACTGTATCCAGTTCCCTGTCCGGCCGTTCCACGAAAGTAAATTGCCATGTATACTAGGATAATTCCGTGTGGTAACCACTACGGAGAAGCCATGACTTTTACAGGGTCATCAATATATGCTTGACCAGCTTCTCAATGGCCTGACCCGAGGACCCGTCCGTGCCGGTGCACTCCGCCGCCGCCTTCTCCAGCTCGCCGGTCCTCTCCCTCATCTCGGCGCCGTCCTTGTCTAACATGAGCCGCCTAATCGCCGCCTTCACGTTCCCACTCTCGAGCTCGCCTTCCAGCTCGAACCCCACCCGCCACACGTGCTGCACGTACCTGGCGTTCCCCATCTGGTCCCCGAAGCAGGGGCGGCACAGCATCGGCACGCCCGCGCACACGCTCTCCGTGGTCGAGTTCCAGCCGTTGTGCGTCCAGAACCCGCCCACCGCGCGGTGGCGCAGCACCTCCTCCTGCGGCGCCCACGTCACCACCATGCCCCGCCCACGTGTCGCGGCCTCGAACCCCTCCGGAAGCAGCAGCTGGTGGTCCTGGTGCCCGTCGACCATCCCCGGCCGGATTACCCAGAGGAACGGCACGCCGCTGTCAGCGATACCCCACGCCGTCTCGACGAGGTCGTGGTGGCTCATGCACGCGACGCTGCCGAAGCTGACGTAGATGGCTGTTCCCGCCGCCTGCGTGTCCAGCCAGTCCAGGCAGGTCCGGTCCTGGCGCAGCAGGCTGCCCTCGGCGGCCGGGGCGAACATGTGGAGCGGGCCGATGTCGAACACCGGGACGGCAAGGTCCTGCCGGATTCTCACCAGTTCCTGCCGCTCGAACGCGTCGAACGTGTTGAGTACGAAGCCCGAGGAGGCCTTCACGGCGGCCACGGCGCGCGCCAGGGCCTCGCGCAGCGCGACGTGGCAGTCCGCGCCGAGGAACATGAGGTCGCGCACTCGGTGCGGCGGCAGCTCGGGCACCGGCTCCTCGCGCTGCGACTCTGCGGCACTGATCGTAACTAATTAATTAAGACTGCTCACACGTCGGTACGAGAAACAAGAAACGCGTATCAGAACAGGCGTGCATGATGATGAGTGGCAACGCGTAGAAAGTTGTGAACCTTGCACCGGGAGGTAGCCTTTCTCGCAGAGCGTCGGGTAGGGCGTGAAGCATAGGAACGACGCGGCGCTGCCGGTGCGCAGCGCGAGCGTGGGCACGGCGAGCCGCGCGGCCACCTGGAAAACGGGCAGAAGGTGCGCGTCGGCGACGAGGCACGCCACGGCGTCCCGGGAGTGCTCCTCCAGGACGGCGGCGAGGCGGTCCTCGAACGCGGGCGCGCACGCGTGGCCGAGCGCGATGATCTGGGCGCAGATGTCAGCGATGCCGACGGGGCTGGATACGCCGTCGGGGACGGGGACGAAGCGGTAGGCCGGGTGGCGCGTCGGGTCGGGGGCGTTGAAGTGGGTGTGGAACACCGTGGTGGCGAAGCCCCGGGCGTGGAGCACGCCGGCGAGCCGGAACATCGGGTTGATGTGGCCCTGGTACGGCAGCGGGAACAGCAGCACGTGGCGGCGACGGCTCCCTCCGAGCTGTTGGGCGGCGCCGTTGTTGCTCTGTGCGGCGGACATGGTTGCAGAGGAGAAGGGAGCGGTGCAGCGCTCGGCAACCTTACCTAGTGATTGTGATGCGCTCGGCCGGGGTTTGTCACTTGTTTTCGCCTCCTGTCCAGTTGTGAGCTGCTGCCTCCGACGACCCCGGTCGAGCAGACGGTGACCGCCGCATGGATCCAGGATTCTGCTTTCGCTTTCGCGTCGGAGCTGGAGCAAGAGCAACCCACCGGTCGCGTGTCTTGTTTTGCCGCAGGCATCCAGGATCCTCCGTGGACCATCCACTCGTCGACGGTGCTTGTTGCGCCCACTCCTCCAAAGCATGCTCCTACGGCCGTGGATGTGGATGCCTCGTACGCTGTTTGTCGTGTCTCTGCAGCCGATGGAGGTGTTGCGTTCTGCTGATTCGTGGCTGCTGCACCCGGCCGATCGCCGTCGATGTCGTACATGCCGTTAGCCGTTGGCGCGATGCGTGCGGCCGCAGCAGCCTGCCAAAAAAATCAAGAGGGCCAAACTCCAACGGGAGCTACGCTTGTCGCGGCCTACTTGTTCTGTCTTCTCTGCAGCTGCATGGTATATTGATGAGAAAATTCCCTCAGTACCATTGGAACAAGTTCCTATCCCTTGGGTACCATCGGAAAAGTTTCGATGCCCTGTGTACCATCATCTGAAATTTCACTGTCCCTATGTACCACTGTTGTGAAATTGAGACTAAAAAGGAGGTAACGGCAAGTTGAGAAGACTATTTTGCCCCTCTATCACTTTTAGGAGCTCAGAAGCCATGGCCGTCTGCTTGCGACGCGCTCACATGCCGGAGGCCACCACCTTGTCCATGTATGCTCGACCACACCCTCGAGAGACTGAGAGCGCTCTCTCTGTAATGGAGTTCTTCATCTTCTGCCGGATGGAGAAGAAACCAAGCAGCGCTGCTTCACTGAACTACTAGTAAACCTCATGATTTTCTCAAGAAAATACCGATTTCGCATTCAGAGCTGAGCAAACCAGTAAACTGATTTGACAATCAGTAAGCTTTAAAAATCTTCGGTGGGCAATCAAAGCAGAGCGTTTCCCGCAGTCCTATTATTCAATTGGCAAATCGATTTGGATTAAGCAAAACTTCAACAGGGATAAAAGTCAATTTACACCCAACCCTCCAGCAAGCCGTACCCAGCCTGTTCGACGGCGCTCTGGTCACCTCAACCTCGCCGGGAGCCGCGTGCCGCGCCCTTCCAAGTCCGCTTCGTGCTGCTCCTCAACACGAGTTCCAGCCAGCTCACGCCCGGCCATCTCCGGCAGTGACGCGCCTCCGCGAAAGGCCAAGCCGCATCTAGTTATCTACTGTGCGCGCAAGGTGAGCAAGCTGCGTCGATTTTGGGCGCCCGTCGAGCAGCATCCGCGGCGGCTCGGGTACGAGCTCGACGACAACACCTGTTCCTCACGCATCCGCCGGAGGTCCACGCAGAGCTTGCCGGAGTTCGCATATACGTGCCCGAGTTGTTCTTCATGCTTGTCTTCTTCGGACTCGCGTTGAAGCCATCATCGAGGAGGGCGAGGATGGGGAACGAGTCGAGCAACTTTTCTTCGTCGCGCCTCGCGTCCACTACGACACGCCGCCGCCGCAGACCCCGACGCTCCGTGGCCTTGGTAGATTGCTGCGCTCGGGCTCGCATCGTGGCGTCGTGCTCTCTCCGAAGTTTTCCGAGCTGCATCCCGACGGGAAGATCAAGTCAACACCGATGGCGAAGACTTTGAGGGCACGATGGTCATTTGGAAAGAAACCGACAGGTGGTCTAGGCCTTTTTAACAGTTCAAGTGAACAGAATGGTACACAAGGGCGAGAGAAATTTCGACTGATGGTACATAAGGGATTGAAACTTTTTGATGGTATATAGGGAATTAGAACTTTCTTGAATGGTATAGAGGGAATTTTCTCTATATTGATTTAGCTCGCCGCCCGCCCCTTGTTCCGGTGGAATGATACTGTCCGGGGATAAGTGCACGGTTCAGGTTGGTTTTAACAAGCCGCGTTTTCAACCTGTTCGATTGCATTAATTTTTCCCACAAGAGTAAAACATACTTCGAATTCATAGCTACAAATTGCAACATGGAGGTCGTTTCAGTGCGCTTGAGTGTGTGAGGAGCGGGGAGGGAGTCATAAGATGGTCAACCCTAACTATACATGGTTATCTCTTTCTACATAAAAAGTTAAAAAGAAAGAATATATTGATTTACATATAAAAGGATAAATATAACCATCCTTTAAATGGTATGGATCCTTGTGCCATGCCCCCAACGACATTCACATATGCTTAGGTTTTTCTGAAAGAAACTAGAGAGGCAAGTGCCCCTATATATGCTTACTTTATTATTCTACGGAAATTATTTTGTGACTACGGGAACCAATGTCCACCCACATCAAGTTTCAAAATCCGCAGACGGCGTGAAACGACGTTACACGCTCGACCCCACAAAAACCAGATCAAACGTAAATGTTGCAGACCACGCCGGTCCCCTTCCCTTCTTGCTCCAGGTCCCCCACCGCGTCGTGCTTCATCCTCTCCACCTTGTCCCTGGCCCTCGATCCGCGCCGCCCGCCCTCGATCTGCGCCCGGGAGCATAGGAAGAAGAAGGTGGGGAACAGGAGAGGACCGACCGTCTGCGTTGGAGTGGAAAGAGACGGTCGCAGGCGTCCGATGGGAAAAGTTTGCCGGTTGCCGATGTCGGAGCGGCCGCAGGGCGAGGCGTCCTCGATCCGCACCGCCCCTGCCCTTGATCTGCCGATCCGTGCCCGGGAGCATACGAAGAAGGACGTGGGGAATAGGAGAGGACCGACCGTCGACGTTGGAGTGGAAAGAGACGGCCGGAGGTGTCCGATGGGAAAAGCCTGCCGGCCGCTGACGTTGGAGCGGCGACGGGGCGAGGCGCGGCGGCAGCCACAGGGACGAGGAGGAGTGGCGACGACGGCGGGATTTAACGGGTAGGTAGTACAGTTCGGCGCCCGCCTCATGCTGCTCCACGTGCTGGCTCCTGAGGTGTGATGAGGTCCGGCAGCGGGCGGAGCAGCACTGCTTCTAGCGGCGGCTCGCAGAAGACGACCCAGGAGACGCGCGCGGCGTCACGGTTGACAAAGCCGCGGTGGAGCACGCGGTGCGCGCCGCGGCCCGCCTCATGCTGCTCCGATGGTCCATGCCAAGGTGAGGTGTGCCCTGTTCTTACCAAAAAAAAAGGGAGACAGATGCAGGGTGAGGAAAATCAGAGGGAGGGCCCACCTGCTGCTCATACTGCCTCTGGCGCCGGACGGTATTGGTCCCTGCTGCTGCACGTGGGAACCGGTTACAGGGTGAACGGTGTGAGACGACACCGGACGGCGGCGAAAAGTGTATTGTTTGTACGAATCTTGATATGGACAGCAATCTGTTGAGGGGAGGCACGGATCGCCGTGGACACAAATTTCACACTCATTATTCTAACGTGCCCACTGACTGAGTTACCTCAGTTGGATTTTAATGGTGTTTAATTTCCACAACGGATTCACGATGAAACGTCGTCCACTTTCGCCAACATGTTTCAGTTGCCGAAGAAAACATATCTTAATCTTATCTTAATATATCTAAAACACATGCGTTTCTACGCAAAAGAGCCAGGTCATGTCATCTAATAATTGCTGACCGTTCGATTACATGGCGGCGCAATACAGACCGTAGGATCCTCAACAAAGTATTTAGATCAACACCCCTCTAGAAATATCGATCAAAATCTCTTGCTATCTGGTCCTTCCACCCTGACATGTAAATTTGCATCCAGATCAATCTAAAAAAGCAGAATCTTACAATGGAGTCCTACTCACACCCACGCAACTTCTTCCTCAGTTCCAATCTCGGAGAGAGGACATTACGGCTGCCTGCTCCGCCTCTCCATGCAACCATGCCGCCTCCGACACTCCCAACGACGCCTAACTCTGCGGCCTTCCGCTAGCCCCATGATGCCTGACAAGTGCGCGCCACCAAACCATTGCTCTTATCGTAAATTGCGGCGTGCGAGCTTCGGCGGATTCTTTTGCTACAGTCAGCGAGGAACATGGCGATGGTGATGCACGAGAGTCGGTTGGTGGCGATGAATTGGATATCACGGGGATGTCCGTGCTTTTCGTCAGCCCGACCTGACAAACCCGACCGGAGTCCTTCCTCATGGCCAACGTCAAGCGCCACACGGTAGCGCTTAGCAGTCACGAACTCACGACACCGGGTCGCAACCGTGGCACGTGTTCAAGCATCTGCAGGTACGCACTACCACCCCTGGCATCGTACACAGTGGTCATCAGAGGCATACTTCTTCTTTTCAATCAATTAACTGAGACAACTGAGGCATCCATTTCTGGTTGCACACTTGATGTTCGAGGGAATTCCCATGAGCGTCTACTTAGCTCTCTTGCCTTGCGATATTTAATTGTTTGCATATATCAACGTTCCTTTGATTTTAATGTAGTTTATGAAACTACACATATTTTTCTAGATTTGATGCTGGGTAGCCATTGATGTTGGCCTACTCTATCAGCTCGATAGCAGCATGCCACCATGTTATAACGAACCTATTATGGGACATGTGCAAATTAAATCAATTAGAGCTGGTGCTAAGAACTGCTATCTAAATATGACATATTCATTTCTTTTTTGTTTTAGAGTGCTATGTTGTATATATATGTGTCTTCAATTATATTCAAAATACCACTACCATTTATGCAGAGATGGAAGATCTTGCTGCAAGAGCAAGATAAGGAGGCGGATCAAGAGAGATCAATAAGATGAAAACATGGTAAGACTGCTTTTGCTAAAGTCTACATTAAACATTGTAGGAGCTGTAGTGCATTCAGTAGTCTCCAATTACAGGCTTAACTAAATTGGGAAATTGTATTTGTGTGATGTTGAATGCATTACATGTAAACAAGCAACCTGAACAAGCAGGAGTAGTTGTATCTCCGAATATTTAATTTGTAACTGACTTAATGTGAATGATAAATGTTTTTTATTGAGGGAAAATGCATGCTAAATTTGTTTATTTATTATGTTTTATTTTTTCTCAAACTGAGGAATAAACAACAAGACCAGTTTCTACCCAGGATACCATTGTCCATTCCCCGACAGGTATTTCCCTCTTAAACTGCAATCACAAATTTAAGTTTCTCTTCCTTTCAACCTTAGAAAATAATTTTGTGGATGAAGGTTTACTTCAACTTCACAGGATGAACACAAACAAGCTTGTTTTCGTTCCTTTTCTTTGTATACAGCTGGGGCCTGGGGGCCTCCCTCTATATTCTAAAAAAAAACATTGACTTCTCTATACAACACATGTAGTGGACCAGTTGACATTTACCCATTATATTAGACTGCATGAAAGTGTTTGGGAGTATATTCATGTGACACTCATTTTTTATCCCCTGAACTTATAAGGCTAATTAGAATCATTTTTCTGCTTTAGTATACCTTCTTCTAATGTACTAAACCTCTATATGTTATTAGGGAGAAGATGCATCTCTTGAAACCGCTACAAATTAAAGGGAGGGACAAAAAAAGAACACATATGTGGCGCGGCAATGGTTATTTTCTCATTGCAGCTATTGCCTATAGAATTTTGTTGACCATTTCTATAACTGTTGCATCAGCAGAGCGTAGCTTTTTCAAGCTAAAGTTATTGAAGTCATTTGACACAAGAAAGACTCAATGATTTAGCTACAATAGCATTGGGGGATGATATATTGCATAAAATTGCTTATCAAGACATCATTGAAGATTTTATTTCAAAAAATACCAAGAGAATAATGCACTTCAAGTGAAGGTTGCATGATAGATGTAGTTTTATTTTGTTTTTACTATATAACATATATTATGTACTCATATAAATTATTTATCATAATATTTTGTAACGGGCCAAAATTCTCGGAACGATGCTGCCAGGGTTGGAATTATCATCTACTAGAATTTTAACCATGAAGGTCGTTTCAGGCAAGTCTCATACTGTAGTCTTTCGAGTACAATTTGATGGGACAACTTGTGTCGATATCACGGTGGCCGCCTGAAATGAAATTCTCGTTCGTCTGGTCTTGGGCAATGTTTAATCAGACGAGTCTCGTAGAAAAACTTTGAAGATACGATACGACTTCCAACATAAACCATTACTGTAACTTGCAAGCAGTACTAGGACACGGCCCTTCCTTTACAGTGACATCATGTGCGCCACCAGCTTCTCAATGGCGAGGCTCGACGACCCGTCCTTGCCGGTGCACTCTACCGCCGCCTTCTTCAGCTCACCGGCACGCGCCCTCATATCAGCACCATCCCTCTTCGTCATCAGCCGGCGAATGGCCGCCTCCACGCTGGCTCTGCGAAGTTCTTCACCGCCCAACACGAACCCAACCTTCCACACGTGCTCCACGTACCTCGCGTTCCCCATCTGGTCCCCGAAGCAGGGGCGGCACAGCATCGGCACGCCCTCCGCGACGCTCTCCACCGTGGAGTTCCAGCCGTTGTGCGTCCAGAACCCGCCCACGGCGCGGTGGCGCAGCACCTCCTCCTGCGGGGCCCACGTCACCACCACCCCGCGCCCACGTGTCGCAGCCTCGAACCCTCCGGCAGCTGGTGGTGCTGCACGCACCCGTCGACCAGGTCTGGCCGGACAACCCAGATGAACGGCACGCCGCTGTCAGCGATGCCCCACGCCGTATCGATGAGGTCCCGTTGGGTCATGCAGGCCAGGCTGCCGAAGCTGACGTAGAGCACCGAGTCCGGCGGCTGCGTGTCCAGCCAGTCCAGGCAGCCGCGGTCCTGGCGAAGCAGGCTGCTCTCGGACGCCGGGGCGAACATGTGGAGCGGGCCGACGTCGAACACCGGGACGGGGAGGTCGCGCCGGACGCGAGCGAGCTCCCGGTGCTCGAGCGCGTGAAACGTGTTGAGGATGAGGCCCGTGGAGGCCTTCGCGGTGGCCACGGCGTGGGCCAGGTACTCCTGCGCCAGGGCGTGGCCCTCCTCGCCCTCGAGAACTACCAAATCACGCACTCGGTGCGGTGGCAGCTCGCGCACCGGCATGTCAAGCTGCGAATCTGCATAGACCCAACGGGAAGTCAATAATAGAACAAGTGAATTAGAAACATGGCGAAAACGCGAAAGCGAAAAAGGGGACTTGCCTTTCACGGGGAGGTATCCTTTCTCGCAGAGCTCCGGGTAGGCGAGGAAGGCGGTGAACCCGGCGGCGCTGCCGGTGCGCAGCGCGAGCGCGGGCACGCCGAGCCGCTTGGCCACCTGGACCATGGACAGCAGGTGCACGTCGGCGACGAGGCACGCGACGTCAGCGTCCCCACCGGAGCACTTGTACTCCGCCAGGACGGCGGCGAGGCGTTCCTCGAACGCGGCCTCGCACGCGCGGTTGAGCGCGAGGATGCGCCTCACCACGTCGTTCACGGCGACGGGCGCGGGGCCGGACGCGCCGTCGGGGACGGGGACGAAGCGGTAGGCCGGGTGCTGCGCAGGGTCCGGCGCGTTGAAGTGGGTGTGGAACACGGTGATGGAGAAGCCCCGGGCGTGGAGAGCGCCGGCGAGACGGAACATCGGGGTGATGTGGCCTTGGTACGGCAGCGGGAACAAGAGCACGTGACGGCGGCGACGCTCGCCTGGCACTGCGCCGGCGGCCGCCGTGCTGGATGGCGTCGTTGCCATGGATGGCTTTCGTCGCAGAGCGCAGCGCTCGGCAAAAGTTTCAGCGTATTCTGTGATGCGTCTCTGGAGCATGAGACGACGGAGCACTGATTGGCCCGTACCCCTCATCTCTCCACTCTTGCGAGGTCACTGTCTCACCCGCTCCGATGGACGTGCTGTTTTGTCTGATTGTCTCTGCCTACGATAGGGAAGTGAGCTCTGCTTTCCTCTCTTGTTCGAGCTGTTGCACACGTGACACGTTTGGCGGGTCCAACTTCCTGGGCTTTTCTCTGCTTGCTGCTTCGTGTATTGGGCTATGACCCATGGGCGGTTAGCCCATCAAGCCCCCGTCACGACGGGATTGTTCAACGAAGCCCATTTCTGTCGCTCGGACCTGATAGCCTCTGCGGCCCTCGTGTCGTCGTCGGTCGTCACAGAGCTCTGAATCCCCATTCCGCAAGCCAGGGTTTAGGTGCGCCGAACCGGACGCGAGGAACAGAGGAGAAGAGGAGCGGCGGAGCGGCGAGATGGCGGTGGCCGACCTGGCGTTCAAGGCGCTGACGGCGGGACTGGGCGTGACCACGCTCTACCTCGCCGGCACCTTCTCCGTCAACGTCTACCGCGGCCTGGCATGGCACTCCGAGCAATCCGTGAGCAAACCCGTCCCCACTTCCTCCCCTCCTCTCATCACTGGCTAGGCTCGGATTTAGGCTCTCGTAGCTCATATCTGCTGGTTTCACCTCAAATTATACTGAATTTTACAATACTGATGCGCGTGTTGCAAATTGGCGATTCTATACTGCGTGAGATTTTAGCCTCTGGCTAAATGTGTGGTCGCGTGAGCGCTATTGCGTGCTTCATTTGTTGGTTTCCTCCGTATAAAACCTGATCCGCGTTATACTGTTACTACAATGAATGGTACACGGGTCAGTGATCCTGTGTGCATCAGCACCAGATGAGCTTCCCAGTTCCCACATACCAACATGCTTGTTCCACAATCCCATCAGCCATAAATGCATATATGCTACATGTTCAGTATACAAGCAATTGGTGTCACCATGGATCATTTTACTTCCCAGTTGTAAGTTATTAGCATCGTGCCGTTGTTCAGGGGCTACAAAGTCAGGTGGCAGATGTTGATTCAATAAGCATCTTTGGCTCTTTGCTGGTTAGGTCACTTTGAATGTAAACGTTTCCGTGTTAGTGCTTTCACACATTTTTAATCTTGATTTCTTTATTATTTCCATGGTTGATCTAGTACACACTATTGTCATGTGTGTCAATGTTGCAACCTCGTAACCATGAACATGTTTCTTCCCTGATTCCTTTGAGTTTAGATCATATATATGGATTAGATGTTCTGTATACAAGTAATCAGTGCTAAAATTGTTCATATAAATTCTCAATTAAGTAAAGCATTGTTTATGGGTACTGAGGTCTGGTGTTGTTGTGGAATGAATAGCTTTTTTGACATGGCTGCAACTTACTGCAGAGCTGTTGAAGGATAAATTACTTATTTTTTTTTATACTTGATCATGTTAAAATGACTATCTAGTTGGATTGCTTGCTTCTTTGTTGTTATGCTTGCGTATTGAATAGTATGTTGACTTCAGGCTGCAAACTATTTGGATCCTTTCTGTGTTGTGTTATAATGTAATGCAATTGCTTTTGTATATCAGTGTCAAATTAAATTCTGGGTATCCTATGATTGGGTTTCTGTGGAGCTTGGCAAAGGAATTCATGATAGAACTAATGCAAGCTTTGAGAACCTATATTATCGCTGATCTCAACTCATATGTGCTCTCTGGTTTGCATGAACATAATCTCTGAAAGATGAGCGCTCAACGTAATCTCTATGCGCTCAACCCATAAGATGAACGCAGAATTTTAGTCGGTATTGTTCTTGAGGCATGGCATCAAGACTTTTGATCTGAATTACATAAATGGAGCTCCTTGGGGATTGGGATGAATATGCTTGTTGCCTTTGGGTACAGTTCTAGCAAAATAGGAAATGCTTGCAATTACAGCCGTGGGTGTTGCAGAAATTACCTGTGATTATTCATAAATATTAAACGTGACAATTTCCATGCAACCTGTATTTGTGCTTTTAAAAGATCCTTAATTTCTTTGATATCATCTTGGTTTTGCCAAAGTTTGTTTCATACTACTATGTGCTCTGATTTTCTTGGTATCTTCTGAGCATTGTGGTAAAGCTTTACTTTGTTCTGCATTACAGAAGCTAGAGAAGGCGAAAACTGAAGATTGAAAAGGATCGACAAGCCTATTTTAGACGGACAACCAACCAAAAGAGGTTTTTGATGATAGCTGATCGGTGATGTTATTATATTTGCTGGTTTTGTAGACATTTCTTGATTATGCTGTTATATAGAATTCAAGAAGCTATTTGAGATGATTTACTCATCTTTATGCACACTGTTTCAGCATACTTTTATCAACATAGGGGCATGGTGAATGCCTGTTGCTCTTTACCCCGATACATTTTGCTCTGGAATTTCACTAAAAGTTCTTGTATGAAGGCTCTATTTAAATTGTTGAGCGTGCATATTCAGGTTTTTTTTTCCCAGCAGTGTTTCCAACTTTCCCGACCACTAATGCAATTTACTTGAGCGGTACTGTTAGTGTGTCCAGCTTATATTTTGACTGCCCCAAGAAGCAGATGTGACATACCATGAGATATCATTAACAATCAGGATTCAGGAAGCAAAGCAGGAAGTTTAATTTGTTTTTTTTAAGCAAACGTGATCCTATGAGATGGGTCTCACAAATTCATGCGGTGGTAGTGTAGGTTACTGGTTCGTAAGATGAGTGTACGAAAGTCTGATTTACTCGAAGAAAACCTTATCGACGGTATGCTATGTGAATGCTTTTTTTATTAATATATGACACGGTATGAGAATGCGGTTGCTAGTGAAGCTCAGAAGTGCATTGTTCATTTAGCATTAGAAATAAGCCAAATATCAATCAAGAAGATAAAACACGTTGACCATCAGACAGATCGTTGCTTATATGGTACTAGCAAGCTTTGTTAGACTCGTTGTCAAGAATGAGACGCTGCGAGATGGGTTGGATCAACTCATTCAGCAACACTTTCAGCAGAACATATAAAAGCCTTACAGGAGATGTAACAAAGTGACCGCATGGCTCCCTTCTTAAAATGATTGGTGGAGAAGCCACGCATACAACTAGGCCATATGACATGACGTATCCCAGTTATAAACTTTTTCACAAAATATGTATCCAAAATCCAATAAGGAGGGGAGAATCACCACGTTGTGTAATGTAAGATTCACAAACCATAATTTGCGTAGAAACACTGGTTAAAGTGACACAAACGGCAAGTAGTACATCTGTAAAATTCTTTAGAACAGTTGTCCGCTAAAAGTTAGATTCTGTATCCCTTCCTTTATGTTGTGAGCAACAGATATACAAGGCCTTTCAAATATCCAACAATCTCTGAGCCACCAAGTTTTGAAGTTCCAAATACTCTATCAACAAAAGTTATTGGAACCTGGAGAGGCCAAAAAGGGCAAACATCATTTGACAAAGCCATAAAATTGAATATCCAACCTTACATGAATGGAAAACGAAATTGTGGCAGAATGGCTTACCTCTTCGATGTGATAGTTTTTCCTAGTAGCTCTAACAATCATCTCCATTTGGAACACATAGCCCTTGCTAACACATGAAGAAATCAAATCTTCCAGAATATCACGCTTATATAGCCTATTATGCAATAAAAAATACACATAAAAACAATGATCAATGTTTTTTAATTAAGATTGAGTAAAACAAGGCAAACCTAAATGATCCAGTCAAATCCGACGCTCCAGGCTGCAGTAATGTCTGTGCAAGAACATTTGCTCCCCTGCTAGTCAGCTTGCGCATGAGATTCCAACCGTGAACGCCACCATTCTTAACATAACGTGTGCCAGTTACAATGTCAGCGCCAGTTTCCTTTTGCTTCCTGATTAAGCGAGAAACATTCTTAAAAAGATAGGCTCTTCTGAGCTACTTCATTTGAGTAGGCCTAGTGAAGGGCCCCGAGTTATTTTGATCCAAAAAAGATTTCTAGACAGTCTGAGGATTATTTCTGCTTATTATAAATTAAGATCTGTTAAAGTAAACTAATCTTTAATACCCTAGTTAACCCATACATGTCCAAATGTACAATTCTTACCTAATAAAGCTTGGCAAATACTTTGGCTGTTCAGAGTGGGCAAAACATAGTTAGCAAACCAGGAGGAAAATACTCTAAACTCCAGAAGAATGTCATATAGGAGTACTAATAACAAAAAGATGAAAGAGCAGGATATAACTATACATGATGAGATAGGTCTGCATCCATGATTACAACAAAGTCCCCTGAGGCATGCTTCAACCCATGTAAATATGCAGTACCTGAAGGTTTCCAGTTGCTAGTTAACACAAAAGGAGAGCATGAAATTCATTCAAAGACTTCTGGTTTTAAACTCACCAAGTCCAAGCTTGCTTGGTCTAGCTCGCAGTAGCTGGTATTATGCCAGGTGTTAGACATTGAAGTAAGCCTTGGGACCGGATAAACAAAACCACATGACAAATATAAACTTCTAGCTGAACGTGAGAATGTTAAAGATACTTACAACACGATCTTCACCATATAATTTTTGCAACTGCTTTACAATGTCTTGAGTCCCATCCGGACTTCCATCATCCACAATAATGATCTCAAAGTCCACATCACTATGTTAAACAATAACGTGAGTTATCATCACATATAATAATCCGACAATACAGTGTAAGATGCAACAGTACATTACATGTCAGCGTTGAGGTTGCAGAAAATAGCAAGACATTCAATTGATGTTGAATGTATGCATGATGGCATTCAAAGATGACCATTTTTAAAAAAGGGATATACAAAGGGAGAAGTTTGCGATATCTAGTGAACATTTGTGTATCTCATCCCTAATTAGGAAGGTAAGAGGTGGTAGCTTCTCCCACCCATTGTAGCTCATGATGAATTAATAACATATTTCAGTTTTTGTTTGCTGGCGCAATTAAGCAAATTAGCCTCACCCAACAAGGACCTGAATGCTTCAAAATATTCAGGACATACCATCACCCTGAAACCAGCTCCGAATTGGAATTATACAGGACATACCATCACCCAGACAGCGAAAATAACAGCCAACGGTTTGAATCGCACAAAAAATGGATCCTACAAGCATCACTGAAAGTAAACTGGAAAGTACGTCTGTACGTTCCTTGATTGGATCTCAATCTCAGAGCAAGTAACATCTGGACAGGGGATTCCCTTCAGAAATCTAGATCAGATCGGCTCCGAGCGAGTGTTACTCCAATTTGTCCCCACATTAAGCACATAGAAGCAAACCATACATAATGAATTCGAGTCCAACGAGATTCTACACCGAAGATCTCGAAACAACCGCAAAAACAAAGGCACAGATCACCAGAAAACGGAGAAAGCGGAAGGAGCGGTGCTTACGGGAGGTGCTTGAAGATGAGGTAGACGATGAGGGCGATGTTAAGTCGCTCGTTGTAGGTGGGCACGATGATGCTGTACGCGCGCTTGCGGCCCGCCGACGCTTCCATCGCCGACCGACTTGGACGGAGCGGCGGATCGCTCCCTCGGGCGAGCTATACGTTGGCTTTAGCCCCAGTCTGGGACTGGTAGAACTGGTTGCTGCTCCTTGTCGCCGCAGCCGCAGATGGGGAGGAGGACGGCGACACCGGCGAGATGAACTAGGCGTCCAGCCTTCGCCGGAGCGGACGATTTGAGTGCGGGGCTACGACGCCTGGACCCAATTCCTATGACATTACGAATGGGCTGAGCCCATGCAGATTCTTAGCCCACACCCATATTCCATGGAAGAATACAAGCCCATCCAAGTAGCAGATTCGACTTTTTCATCCTCTTACAAACATTTTGAATGCTCTAGAACAAGAACACGCAACATTGAAATAAACTTCAAATATGTTTCAAAAAACAAAGTAAGGGACTATTAGCTTACTGGTTTATAAAAATAGTCTATGATCCTTCACTTAATACCGTTAAGACCTAAAATTAACGGACGAGCCATGGAAGGAAACAAAATTTAGTTTATGGCCTAATAAGGAACTTCCATTCCGTGAGAGTCATAGGAGGAATTTTTCTGTCGTGTCCTACATGAGCAGCCCCAGCCACATTATCCTTTACTGATCCGATTACATTTATTGTTCAGTACTATCAGTACTACCTCTGTTCATAAATGTAAGCATTTGTTGATTTTCATGTATTAGCTTTGACCACTTGTCTTATTTGACTTTTTGTAAAATTTTATTTATTTATAATTTATTTTATCATTGCATATATTTGAAACATTAATTATCAATTTTTATATTTGTGTAAATATTTTGAATAAAGACAAGTGATCAAATACACAGTTGAGGGAGCAGTAGTCATATTCTCGAGCTTGTATTCTTTTTTTCACACTATTTATGCTCCTTTATCGGGGATATGGGGTAGGCACTAGCAGTAGTACTATTGATCGCATGCAACTTATTTTCCAGCATCTATTAAGGGGGTGTTTGGCATGGCTATAGAGCTGAAGCTCAGTTCGGAGCGTCTATTAAAGATGAAAAATAAAGTTGAGACAATATGGGCATAAAACTAATTCTTTCAATTGAGGAGCAAAAAATCCTTGATGACTTTGAAGCAGATGAGGAGGATTTAGAGCGTGAAATCATTGACAGGATGTGCGGTGTGAAAACATTGACAGGATGTGTGGCCTCGTAAGCCATCTGCAGAGGCTGTACCGGCACAAAGATACAGGAGAAATTACTTGCACAGCTATGGATTATCAGTTTGCCCTGTCCCAATCAAGACAAGTAAAGTTTAGAAAGATGCAGCTGCAATTCAACCGAGGTCATTCCCCATAGTACAACTCAATCAGACAGAAGACAAGTATCGCTGAAAACCAGCCACAGTGATACAGTTTATTGCAGGAAGCAACAGACGATCCAGTTGTGCCAGGAGAAAAGTAAATGAAAAGGGAATCACAACGCATTCAAAGAACAGCATTATACAGCCACAGGACATTCCTTGTCTTCTACTAGCAAATATTTAGAAAATATTTGTAATTTCAATATAACTAGTATGGGGGCAAATATGAAGAGGAAACATATCCTGTTTGCAATTTCAGTATGTACGAGGAAATCAAATATACTCAAAAGCAATTGAGGCAATCCCACACTTGTATGAAGGCGCAAAATTAAATGCAAAACCTGATAATGAGGTAGCAATATCAGCTTTTGGTAGCTAAATGTACACATTAGGAATCAAGACTCTTGGTTAGATGCATGGGTTCCCATAAAATATTGACTGATTCAAAAGTCTGAAAATACCATCAAAAGCTGATATTGCTACCTCATCATCACTCCAATTATCGTAATCGATCAAAGGCTTAATATTCTCTTGGTTAGATGCTTTGTTGAAATTATACTAATCCACTAATTCAAAAGTCTGAAAATAACACTATTTACTTAGTTCCGTTAGTGTTAAGAAAAAGTCATACAGTTATTAGTGCCTTTGACTTACAATTGTTATTCCACTACCAAGCCTCTAAAATCTAAATATGAATGGAAAACTTTTTTGGCCATTATTTTGAGTAATTACTTAAATTCCCAATCATAAAAATAACTAACTTTTTGAATTACAACGGGCACATATTACTGACAATGGTAAATCATGTGTATGGAGTCCCACGAACTCATATATGCCAGTAGAAGCATGTAACAACCTTGCAGTACCAAGTTCATTATCGAAAAATCAATTTACTCAGTGAATTAAATGTGGAGCAAGAGAAAAGAAACTACAACATGCACGGACAATCGATAATTCCAGGCTTGTGAATTGAAATAACAAAGACTTTGTTTCAACAACACTTTAAATGCAGGTGCATTAATCTGACAACAACAACAACAAAGCCTTTTATCCCAAGCAAGTTGGGGTAGGCTAGAGATGAAACCCAAAAGGAAACACGAATAGGAGAGACCCAAAAGACACAGAAGACAACAGGTAGAATTAAGGGTAAGCAAGAAAGAAGAAAAAGGGGTCACGGTTCAGGCACGTCTATTGCTAGTCTCCAAGCGCTCCTATCCATAGCTAGTTCCTTAGAGATGTTCCACTCGTTCACATCCCTCATAGGTGCATTAATCTGAGGTCAGAAAAAATTGATACCACTAAACCGTGCAATCTCAATCACTCTGCAAAAATTTCTCAAGCTTGAATCACTACTTATTAAATCAATGGGCACAGTAAATCCTAGAGCTAGTTTGCTGTCCCCACAACCAAGTCCTGTTTTCTGGTCCATATTAAAGCCATCGTGAATCATGAAAGCACAGTCCCACAAGCTCATGAAAATAATTTCTAGTGCTTATAGAAATTTTGTCATGAATGCCATACATTTATTACCGCCTTCAACTTACAGTCACTATGAAGAGTGGCAGATCTACAATATTTTCATAGTTGGGTGTGCATGTCTATCACATAGGAGACATGGTGTGCATAAGCAAAGATTTTCTCTGCCTCTTTTTTAGCCTAAGCTCTGCCTAAAACTAACATGACCCCCCCCCCCCTCTGAATTCACCGTTAACTATGATGCATGCCCATGTTCTAAACATTCAATTATGAACAAAAAAGCATTTCCCATATTCTTAGGGTATTACAGGTTTATTAATCAGCAACTGTATCCCTACATAAGTGTTGCAACAAGCACACATTAAAGCCATAGTAAATCATGCAGAAACAGTCCCAGAAGCTCATGTATAGTCAGCAGAAGCGCAAGTACTATAGTGCGAAAGTTTATAATCACCTGGCAGTAACAAACAACCAAATCAATTTATACAGACATCGGAACTGGTGCTCTATCATAAATATTCACGAACTCGTTTCTTGGAGTGTGCAAAGATTCCACAAACAATTCCTCAGTTAACTATAAGGAGCCCAGGGGAAATAAAATACAGCAAACAAAAACAGGCATATGGAAATGATCATATCAGACTTCCGAACTGAAATAATAGCAAAACTATGATCGATAACTCATTTAAAGCAGGGGCATAAAAACCAGTGTTCAGGAAATTCGATACCACTAATCTGTGCAGCCTGGATCACTCCTTGAATAAAAATGCAGGGTATGAGCCTATTTACTGTAATATCTGAAGGTTGAATCATTTCAGTAACAGCTTCTTTCTACTGTGCTGAGCCAGGTGGGGGGTTGCTGCTGCCACCACTTAGTCCTGCTTTCTGCCCCAGTTCTGCAAGTTGGTGAATAAATTCTGCCCCACTAAGAATTTCTGTCGCACCATATATCACATGCTTGGAAGGTTGTGAATGATGTTCTAGATCCATCAAGCTCCTGTATTCAATGTAGTTTCCACCACCAATCATGAAAACAATAGCTTCTCTGAAGGGTCCTTTAAACTGCCCACCAGTTCCAGACCTAGGAGCCCGTGGGTCGAACAAAAGATAGTCATCCACCTCTGGGTTTGGTTTGCCTTCCATCAGAGCCTCAACTGTCCTTGTTAAGGCCAGCTGCCTCCCATCTGATAGCAGATTTTTCACACCTGCAGTCACAGCACTAAGGGACTGACCATAAAGCTTCTCTGCCCAATCAACAATGTTGCTCTTAGTTGCTGTTCCTGAAGCAGCAGCAAATTGAGTGTTCAATGCCTTTATCCTCTTCACGTACTGAAATGCAGACATGTCAACTTCAGATTCCCGCAGTGCGACCTCAACCTGCTCCAGTTCAGATGAAGGGGGAGTCTCAAAGGACAGCAGGTAGGTCACAGCTAGCCGGAGCTTATCTTCTTTGGTACCCTGACCTCTAAGGAGATCCAGCAACGCATTCCGATCCACTGTACCATTAACAAGCATATCATTCTCGCAGTCGCAGTATTTATCCAAGGACCTCGCCTTGATTTGCTTGAGCAAGTCTGTTGCTATATTTGTATGCTTATCAATCATCTTCTTCCGTTCTGTCATTTCCGGGAGAGAATTCACCGTACTCATGAGATGCTTGGTGCTGCCAATGAGATCAGTGCCATCAAACTCAACCCCAGCATTGCCACCACCAGTGCGTTGGTTCACTTCATCCACATCCTGCTTGTACTTGGTGAGCTGTGCCTCGATTTCCTCGGCAACTTTGGGAAATGGAGACCAGCTGTTTGCCACCCACAATTTGTCAGAGTCATCCAGCTCGTACTTCTCAGTCGGCAACTTCAGCTTGTTCAGCTTCAAGCCAAGCACATCGTGGACCAATGGCCGGTAGCTCCAGTCGTGTTGTACCCCAACCGCCAGCTCGAAGTTCCTGTCGAACAGGCACAGGACAGGGCGCTGGAACGACGAGATGGAGGCAGATGCAGCCTCTGTGAAGAGATTTGGCTTGGCAAGGAGGTGGTCGCGGAGTCTGGCGTCCAGCGCAGCGGCCACCATTTCGGCGGGCCCACCACGAGCGCACCTGATGACGGGTACGACGCCGAGCGTGGCGGCAACGCAAAAGAGGCCCAGCGCAATGGCGTCGATGAGCGCTGTGATGTCGTCCTCTGCGGCAGCGGGGTCGTTGAGCGCGACGTACGCGCGGGGCTGGGCGAGGGAGAAGAGCCCCTCCTCGAGGCAGACGAAGTCGAGGTATTGGTCAGCTACGCGCGCCACGCGTTGCGCAGCCATCGGCGACGCCGCGCAGGCGGCGGCGAGGCGGTCGAGCAGGGGCCGCGGGAGGGAGGTGGAGAAGTTGAGGTGGAACGAGGCGTAAAGCCCCGCGGCGGCGTCGGCGGCGATGCGGTCGGTGTTAGCGGGCGTGGGGCGGACGAGGTAGACGGCCGGCGCGTCGGGAACCGCCTGCCGCGGCCGGTCGATGCCGAGGTGGAGAGTGACGCCGTGGCGGCGGAGGTCATTGACGCGGAGCACGGGCGAGAGGATGGAGATGCAGTGGGAGTCCATGACCAGGATTTTGTACGCCTCCTCCTCCCCTGTCCCTCGCCGTTGCCCGGCAGCTGGGGCTGCTGCTGCAGGTTAAGGTGCAGCATCCGCTCGATCACATCTGGATCGGAGGGGGAGCGGGATTAGAGCTAGCCATGTACACATGCATGTAGGAAGATGTAAGAGGACAAATGGGTGGACTTACCGAGCTGCTTCCGGCGGAGCCTGAGCGCCATGGCGGAGGGGGTCGGATCAGATCTGGGGGCGGAGGCGAAGGAGGGAAGGGAGGAAAAATGAAACAGAAGAAAGGAGAGCAAGCCTAGAGAGGAAGAAAGACTTCTGCCATATGGGCTCAGGGTGTCTCTGTGTCACGCACGCCGTCGAATGCTGGGTGCTGGCGTTGTACACCGTCCGATGGCCACTTCATATGTCGGAAACTCCTCCTTTATACTCCCTCCTTTACTAAATTGTTGTCGTCATTGACTTTTTCGTAGTGTTTGACCATTCGTCTTATTCAATTTTTTTTTCAAATACAAAAAGTAATATGCTATATTTCAAATTTCTTTAGTGATAAAACATATTCTAACAAAATATATGACATTTGTTAAACTTTATTTGAATAAGATAAATAGTCAAACTTAACAAAAAAGTCAACGGCGACAACAATTTAGTAAGGGAGTAGTACAAGAAAAAAAATACAACTGGGTACTTAGAATTGAAGTGAGCTGTTTTGGGTAGAATGTTCAAATAATTGAAATTACATGTAAATAGAGTATTTTTAACTGGATAATGAAAATAGCATGTGTCAAAAATAGTTTGACTGATATCATAATACCTGATAAATTTGTAATGAGTCATACATATGTAACTTTTTCAAGAGATTTAAGGCTGTATATTGCATTCAAAGTTATCAAAATCGTTGAATTTAAATTGCTCAGTGCCTCAAAGAAATTGAAGTTCATTTTCCCGAATAAATATTATTTTTGTTGGTATATCGAAAACCAAAATCTCGAGCCCATGCCTATACCATGATCTTCATAGTTTCTAACGGTCTGACATATTGGTGAGACAGATTCTCTGAGCTTATTTCTAGTAGCAAAGTGAACCATGGCGTTTCTCATCAGTGAAAACGAATAGAAAATACACACCGAAAGAGGCAAATAATATAATTTTGTTTCACGTGACAATTGTATGTAATCAGCAACCATATGTAACATTGTGCGCCATTAACAGTAAAAGTCACGCTTTTGTTTCAGTCAGAGATTTTCTACAGTTCAAAAGGTTGCCCAAATGGTCCCTTTCCTCGCACATCAAAGTAAATAGCTAAAACCACTTGATTTTATACCAGGATACAGACCACAAATGCAGCAAGATAACAAATCCATACAAGCAAGTCAAATTCCATAGTATGTTCGTTTCGGTAACCAAAATAGAACTGGAATAGGATAACAAATATGCACACCACGCGAACATAATATACCAAAACTCTGGCAGCCAAAATAAAAGTGTCCAGTATTATCGTGCAAGTCAGATTCTTGTGCTCTATGGGGCGAGTCAGGAATAAACATAGTAACATCATTGTCAAACACACCTAGAGATATGCTGTCTCTGTATTTAAGAACTGAAGACTTCAAATTGACAAGGCGGTGCTGCTAAGAATTCTTGTGCCAAAGGGACTTGAAAGGCAACTGAGAGAACCACGAATTGTGACCTGATGATCTGGGAGATGCATTTGCACCAGCATTAGGACTTTGCCAAAACTTGAGAACATAAAGGCTCTCCTCCTCGGTACATCTCTTCAAGACAACACGGGAAGCATAACCCATTTCACTCATTACATGACATATATCCGAAGGATCATTGTCTTCAAGGGCTATCATGTACAACCACCCTCTTTCTGATAGCATCTCACGCACAGCGGGAAGAATCCTGTCTATCACTTGGCGTCCATTCAATCCTCCAGCCCAAGACGAAGCAATGCCCTTACACCCAATTTCTTCCTCAGGTGTTGGTACATAAGGAGGATTAACAACTACAACATCAACCATACCAGCTAGACGTTTCTCAAGACCTGACACAATATCAGTGGCAATCACATCTGCATGCATGCCATGAGCTTCAAGTGTCGCTTGAGTTGTCTCAGCAGCATGTTGGTTGATGTCGGTAGCTAGGTATTGTGTTCCAGAGCCTAACTGCCTGAGCATGACTGCGAGGGAGGTGATTACATAACCACTCCCACACCCAATCTCCAAACATAATCTCGGTTGTAGTGTCAAAAGTTGTGACTTATCTGAGAGCAAGGCATCAACAAGTGCAAAGGAATCGTCACATGGCTCATACACCTCTGGATGACTCGCGACAAGCGGAATCTGTGCTGTGTTCAATGTCCTTCCAGATAAAGTCTGCAAAAACAAGTTCTTGTCATGCAAGCTAGTAGAATCTACACACTTCAAAAATAAATACTGATTAAATTTGTTCCATTTTATCATTTGAAAGCATGTACATTAGTTAGTTAGAGAAAAAAAATATAGTGATTGTGATAACACAAAGACGCCATTAGCTAAATGTCACATAGTTCAGAACTAATTCATGACCGAACTCACTCACTGCCGTAAACAGAAGGATGGCATGCTGGAGTCCTGGAGCATCTATTTCATGGCAATTTCAAGTTATCTATAATACATGTTCACCACAATTTTAAAAGCTCATACTTTTAGGGAAAATAAATACTTGGATGGTACTCTCATTTGTTTTATTACATGAGAAAGGAATTTTGGTAATTGAAACATCTCTTTGTCACATCAAAGACTACATGAAACAGTTCAACATGGTAACAATAGTCATAATACAGCCTACTCTAGTCTCACATCCTGAGGACTGCTGCTGAGATGCTTAACTAGAAAATGCAGCAGTCTCGTATCCTACTGCCCTGATCCTGATTCAACTACTTCGGTGCTTACTGAAAGGTATGTTTGGGGTCAAGGTTTCTAGTTTCCGAACAACACCGCTACTAGATTAACCGGTCATGGGTACCAAATACGAACATGGACCACCCAGCTCCGCGGGGGATTATCTCCGACGGCGGTGAATAACCATGGTCATGGGATACCCAAACGAGCTCGATCCTAAATCCCATCATCTCCTCTGGGTTTCAACCCGTGAGATACGAGTGCTCGTCTCCCGGTCCCTACTCACCGCCCGTCTCAATCTCGAACTAAAACTTGGAGCGGAAAGTGCTCACCTTGCTCCTCCCGTGAAGCCCCTTCGCTTCTCCAGTCGCTGGCGGCTCCGTGGTCTTCCCCGTCGCCGATGCGTTGTCGCTATCCGCCATGAACCAGCCGAAGGCGAGGGAGAGGATCAGAGGAAGCAGGGGAGATGCAGTGCTGCCGCACACTAGCTGTGGCGGCGTGGCGTGTAGAGGAGAGAGAGGGAGAGCCGAAGAGGTGGGCGAGGCGTGAGGCTGACTCCAACAGATGCTCCATTAGGCACCCTATACTCAAAATGGGTCATCAAATCCGTAATTCACTCCTCCAACAGATGACCCAAAGGTGGTCTGCATTTTAGGCACGACTGACCTTGCGACCCACAAATGCATCAACTCGCTCCGCCACCCATCCCGCGCGCCGACCTCTGCCCCATGCCTAACCATTGCTATCGACGCCGGAGCGGAGGTACTCTAATTTTGCGCAGTCGCGGCGCTGGTACTTACCCTCCCTCGATTCGTATTCCGGTAGCATGCCAGCAGCCCGTAGTCCAAGGACACGAGCTCCATTGCTTTCTTGCTTCAATCCGTTGCCAGATAGTTAATTTGGCTTGATTCGATTTGGTTTGACTTGATGCGTGATTTCAAGCCACAAGTGCTTCTAGATTGGGTAGAATTCTTTGTTAATCAGCATGTAAGTAACAACAACCATAAGCAGAGCAGCATGGTAGGCTATACCGCCGTCACCAAGCCCGGCCATCTCCAGCTCCGAGGAGACGCCTGCGCAAGGCGGAAGTGGCGGACACGGCTGCGGCCGCTCGGAGGCGCGAGGCGAGTCGGCAGCGGCGGACGCGGCTGAGCCAGGGGCAGCGCGGCAGCGCACGCGGCTACGCTAGGTGGAGGCGGCGGCTGATTCCTGGACGCGAGGCGAGTCGGCGACTGCCCTGTACCAAATTTTGGGGTCTCTGTTGGAGCTAGAAGTTTTTGCATATCTTATTTTCATGCTTTCAAAGACCTATTTGATGTTTTGGGTCTCATATTTGGGTGTTTATTGTTGGAGATAGCCTGAGAGGACGAGTGGGCTGGACGGGCGAGGCGTGACGTGAGAGGACGAGTGGGCTGGACCTGACCTGACCAGGCTTGGACCTGCCTCGTCTAGTCGTCTTGGCTTAGTTTGTGGTTAGCCAAACGGGTCCTCTCGTCTCCATCCAAGCTCGCTCGGGCAAGCAGCGCGACCCATGCCGATGTGAGACTGACTCGACTCTATCCACTTCGGAGGCAAAAATCTCTCCCCAAAATCTTGCCGAGCCGTGGTGGAAATCCTAAACCCCCTCCCTCCCCGCCGTCGCGGCCGCCGCATGCCGGCATGGCGCTCGTGTCTACCGCCACCGTAGCGTCGTCGTCCTACCACTGCGACCTCCTCCTCTCTCCGACGGCCAGGTGGAGCTGGCGCGGGCCGAGGAGCCGCGGCGCCGCGGGCGCCAGGCTCGCCGTGCTGGAGCGGGCCAGCACCGCGGGCTCCGGCGCGAGGGTCGCGCTTCTGGAGCGGGCCGGCGCCGCCGCGGCTGCAGCGAGAAGGGAGGAGTCGGTGCCCGCGGCAGCGGGGGCAGGAGCTCGTCGTACGAGGTTGAGTCGCTGATCGAGAGGCTGAGCAACCTGCCGCCGCGGGGCTCCATCGCGCGCTGCCTCGAGACGGCGCGGCACCGGCTCACGCTGCAGGACTTCGCCGCGGTGTACCGCGAGTTCTCCCGCCGCGGCGACTGGCAGCGCTCGCTCCGGCTGTTCAAGTACATGCAGCGCCAGTCATGGTGCCGCCCCGACGAGCACATCCACGCCATCGTCATCGGCGTGCTCGGTCGCCAGGGCCCCGCCCTGCTCGACAAGTGCCTCGAGGTCTTCGAGGACCTCCCTGCGGAGTCCCGCACCGCTCTCTCCTACACATCCCTCATCGCTGCATACGCGCGCAATGCGTTGCACGAGGAGGCGCGCGCACTGCTCGACCAGATGAAGGCTGCTGGGGTGGCGCCCACCGCCGCCACCTACAACACCGTGCTCGCCGCCTGCGCCCGGGCCACCGACCCACCGGTACCGTTCGACATGCTCCTCGGCCTCTTTGCCGAGATGCGGCACGACGTGTCCCCTCCGTGCGCCCTGACCTCACCACCTACAACACCCTCCTTGCTGCAGCTGCCATGCGCTCCCTTGCTGACCAATCTGAAATGCTGCTACACACCATGCTTGAGGCTGGTGTCTCCCCGGACTCCGTGTCTTACCGTCACATTGTGGATGCCTTTGCTGGTGCCGGCAACCTCTCCCGTGTAGCTGAGCTGTTCTCTGAGATGGCGGCCACCGGCCACACACCCGATGCTTCTGCATATTTGGGCCTCATGGAGGCACACACACGTGTTGGCTCAACAGCTGAGGCAGTGGCCGTGCTGCGGCAGATGCAAGCTGATGGCTGCGCGCCAACAGCTGCTACATACCGTGTCCTAATTGATCTCTATGGGAGACAGGGCCGATTTGATGGTGTGCGTGAGCTCTTCCGGGAGATGAGAAGTTCTGTACCACCAGACACGGCCACGTACAATGTGCTCTTCCGTGTATTTGGTGATGGTGGCTTCTTCAAGGAGGTCGTAGAGCTCTTCCATGATATGCTTGGCAGTGGTGTCGAGCCTGATATGGAGACCTGTGAAGGTGTCATGGCTGCGTGTGGTCGAGGTGGGCTCCATGAGGATGCAAGGGAAGTTCTCGAGTATATGACAAGAGAAGGAATGGTGCCTAGTGCAGATGCCTACACTGGTCTTGTAGAAGCACTTGGACATGCAGCTATGTATGAGGTTAGTAGAAACCAATTCTTGATTACATGACCCAAGATATCTTGTTTTCAGATGAATGTTTGATTGATGATACTTTTCGTTATGCAGGAAGCCTATGTTGCTTTCAACATGATGACTGAAATCGGTAGCTTGCCAACTTTAGAGACCTACAATGCTCTTGCAAATGCGTATGCCAAGGGTGGTCTGTTCCAGGAGGCTGAAGCTGTATTTTCTCGGATGAGTAATAATGCTGGCATCCAGAAAAACAAAGATTCATATGATGCCCTCATCGAAGCGTATTGCCAGGGTGCACAATTGGATTATGCAGTGAAGGCATACATGGAGATGCGCAAATCCAGGTTTAATCCAGATGAGCGCTCCCTCGAGGGGGTACTCAATGCCTATTGCATAGCAGGGGTTATAGATGAGAGCAAGGAGCAGTTTGAAGAACTCCAATCTAGCATGGCCGAACCCAGCATTATTGCTTACTGCATGATGTTATCACTATATGCAAGAAATGACAGGTAACAGTGAAGAACTTTGTCTTGAGCTGCCAGTCTCTTGAAGATTGCTCATGGTTTAAAATCAAAACACTCGTGTTGACAAATGGGGCAGCATTCTATTAACAATATGCCATTAGGCTCATCATCAAACCGAATACCTTATTAGGAAATACTACTCTGTTTTCTTAGTGTTGTCGTTAGGACATAGAAGCGTAATTCATTTCTAGTTCTCTTCCATTGTCTGAAACGACAACAAATACGGACCGGAGGGAGTACGAAGAGAGATTTACAGACTTCAATTGGATCTGCAAATCATTTACTTTAATTTTGATATTGCTAATCAAAGTTCAAGCACACAGCTGAACAGAAAATTGCATATGTGGGCAACTGACCCTTTGCCTCTGAAATTGATCTTGTGGACTTGGAGCTGATTGTTATACTGATCAAATTGAATAAATTTGGATAAAAATTTGTCAGATCAGGGTCCTGATCGGCACCTGATTGATACCATTTCACGCCCACCTTTTAGGCTGTCAACCTCTTTTCATGTGTTGATTTACACTTTTAGGGCCTGCTTGTTTCCAGTATTGTTGCTGGTTGTAATTTGTAATTGTTCAATATTTGTTTGCTGCAATTTCTTTCCCTTTTTTATTTGCCTTTTCTGGTTTTTAAGATATTTAAATTTAAATTGATATGAGGCCTATTGATCTCGGTATATGCTATATCATTTCAGGCATTATAGTGGTAAACAACTAAAGTTGCATTTGTTGAACAAACTACCCAATAAACATTCAAAACTCAAAATGCAAGCATTCTTGTCTTTCGTAACTAACAAGTTACCAGAAATATTAGCTATCGTATTAAGCTGCTAGATTATCAGTTTATATCCCTTGTGTCAGCACCACATCACAATCATTGTGCATTTTCAGATGGACTGATGCTTATGATCTGCTGGAAGAAATGAAATCAAACCGTGCTAGTAGTTCTCATCAAGTAATTGCTTCCCTTATCAAAGGGGAGTACGATGATAGCTCCAACTGGCAAATGGTTGAATATGCCCTGGAAAGCAGTACCTTGGAAGGTTGTGACTATAGTCTGCGGTTCTTTAATGCTCTTCTTGATGTCCTTTGGTGGTTTGGGCAGAAGGCTCGAGGTGCGAGGGTTCTGGATGAAGCACTAAAATGTGGACTCTTCCCTGAACTATTTCGAGACACTGGGCTGGTGTGGTCTTTAGATGTACACAGGTAATGCTAAATTTTTCATATGTAGTACTTTTTCAATATATTCGCAATTTTCAATGCTTTACCTGGTTCCACTTTGCATTTCAGGATGTCGGTAGGCGGTGCACTCGTAGCTGTGTCGGTGTGGCTCAATAAGCTTTATGACCGACTAAAAGAAGATGAGGAACTTCCTCAATTGGCCTCTGTTGTTGTATTGTAAGCTTTCAACCAAGACTTAAAATTTTCCTTTTACTATTCCCTTCCTCGGCTGGTATTTCGTGTTTGAATTCCTCAGTAATTACATAAATAGTTGTTTTGATTGATTATATCTTGAACCGAGACTTCAATTTTTCGTTTTAGTATTCTCTTCCTCGGCTTGTATTTCGTGTTTGAATTCCTCTATAATCACATATGTAGTTGTTTTGATATATTCACAGAAGTAGATCTTGATTTAATCTAGAACAGTATTGTTATTTGAACGTTACATGAAGAGAGATATGTGGGATATATAACTGGAACACACTTGCACGCACATAATTGAAGCAATAACATTTCCGCACGATAAAGTTGTTTCATTCTTAAAAAGATAGTGGCCGTTGTTGTGCTAACTGTTTTTGCATTTCACTTCCATAAATTTTATGCCTAGAGTATTTTGATTTATCCTGTTTCGTGCTATCTAACATTCTTTAATTAACAGGAGGGGAGAAATGGAGAAAAGCACGATTACTAGAGGTCTGCCCATTGCAAAAGTTGTCTACTCCTACCTAAATGATACACTGTCAGCATCCTTCCACTATCCAAAATGGAACAAGGGGAGAATAATATGCCTGAAGTCCCAGTTGAAAAAGCTGCAGTCAGCCATAGATTCCACAAATGGATCTGCTATAGCTGGTTTTGTCCCCATGACAAACTCCCATTTGCCGTCTCCCGGTTCCAAAATTTATACTAGGGAGTCCCTAGCTGATAATGGTACTGGCAATTTGCCTGATGAACAGTTGGTAGACGAAAAGGAGTCGGAACTTCTTCCGTTATGAGTTTGCAGGAGCTGCGGCCTTCCTCTCTTGCGGAAGTTATAGCATCTTCTGAACAAGGGAAAAACAGATGCAGAATGGCAGTGTCAGTTTTGTAGTTTGGGCATTCAGATCTTCCTGTCCGGTGGCATGACCATATGAATATTTGCAGCACGTGGCTTGCTTCAACTGTACACAGCCTCGCTAAAATGAAGGTTGAACCACACATGGTGGATCTGACTGTGGATCCATATCTTTCTTCTGTGAGTCACTGATTCCTGCTAGCTTGACGTTCAGTTGCATTTCATGATCTAGCCCGTTTTAGGGAGGGTCAGATCACGGTTGTTGTTGTTGGCTGCACACTTCTCTCTATGATATGATAGACAGCCCTGTACTCCCAGACCCAGCCTCACTTGTGCAGCCCACAACTCCTGTAAAACTTGACAGTTTCAGTAGCCTGAGAAGCCTATGTTAGTAAAAGTGTGAAACATGTTAACTATTGGATTGATACGTTCTGAATCTCGATGCCCGATGGATATTTGTGCTTGTGCATCAGTTGTTCTCTCGCGCTGGTCATACCATTCCGGGCTTTTTTCACGCAAATTGCCAAAATTTTGGTGATGTATGTATGTGTTGGGTGCTCCCGTAGTCCTGTGAGTGCAAGAGGGTCCAAATTACAGCAGCCTTCATATTATGTGAGTTTAGAAAAAAATTTCACTTCCTATTTCAGAATTAAAAAAAAACACATTTCAGGAAGATCTGGTTAATCGACAATTGGAGCCACTGTCATGTAGGGGCAGAGAACGAAGCCCACTGACAGAAGGGGTCACCACTCCTGGGGTTCATTGCTCAAACAATCTCCTCTCACGGTCT
>JAUNZO010004158.1:0-23460 GCA_031894775.1 Chloris gayana
GCTGTGCAAAAGAAGAGATTTGCGTCCAACTGATGATTAGATCTGCCTCCTCTTCATCAACAAGTTTCTCTTTTCTTTTTTCTTTGCGATTCATCAACATGTTTCTCTGGCGAGGTAGACAGGGTTAATTAATAAATCCTAAAGAATATTGTCACGCTTTTGTTATCAAAGTTACTTCGACACTGTCAAGAAGTATTTCATATCTGTACTCGGGATGCCTAGACCATGCCACCATACAAGGAGAAAGGTATTACTTACCTTTTGTGTAGCATTGATGTATGGAATCTTATACTCCAAAAAGAGAAGCTTAACTAGGTACACTATTCATTTGTCTTGATGTTACTTAGCAATCATTTAGACTATTTAAGATGAAATGGTAAATCCTTTATAATTAAGGTGCCAAGCTATTCTCAGTGCTCACGTAAAAGAATATTTATTGTCAACATGCATAGTCATTTACAATTTCACTTGTGTATTCAACTAGGTGTTGTGGACTTTCCTAATTTTGATCAAAAGATACAAACTTTCTCCTAAAATCTCGGATAGATTTTTTTGAAGAGTTGTAGGTAGACAATTCTAGTGATAAGTAACTCCGCAGTTTTTTTTCTCAAACGCTCATAAGAGCTACGTGTCATTATATTAAGTAGGAGAAAGGTACAAGCTCGCCCAAGTAAAGGGCTTGTTTAGGCCGTCGTGATTACATCGAGTAATTGGTTACTACCTATGCTACTGAGTCCAGGGGCCCCGGCCATGCGCCAAAGGTCGCCCTCGTGAGAGATCCGACTGGTGATTGCCTGTACCGTGGGGCTCGCTCCGTCAAACACGCAGCTGCTCCGTCAAACTCCGCAGTTTTACAATGGAGCTGTAAAGCCATGCCAAATTGGACCAGGAGAAAAACTATTAAACTTCTTCCATTACCTACTAGGCTATCAGTCCGGCCGGTGGTCAAGAAGAAAGGACACAACCAAACAGGATAGGGACATCAAAGAGTCACTACCTCGGCACAGGGCTCGTCCTGCATCCTGAGGAGAATAGGACCACGAACCAGCAAATCGGTGAATCTAGACGAATATATATCCTTGACGCAATGTGGGAACCGTGATCAATTTCTGACGCAACTCAGAACTGACCAGGGACCTATATACAGGCAGCTTGTACTAAGAAATAATTGCTTTGGTCGGAATAACTAATCACCTAATCTTTTTCCTGCTTTTTTTTGTGAAGAAGACGAGAAGGAAAAGAGAACAGTACAGTGCATTACTAGCCTGCACCTACAAGCTTTGGGCTCACCAAGTGTAATAGATTTGCCGATTGGACCGCAACACTCATCAAGTCGTTGGGACAAACTTCATCAGTCAGCAAGCTCTCACTACAGTAGTGAGCCAGCGAGGATTGACGAATTAAGTGGAGTACTACTTCAGCTGAGAGAATATGTTGCGTTTGCCGTTTGCATGGGGGCAGGGTTATTGACCGTTGTTTGCTTTTGTACCAGCACTTTCTACCTACAACTACAAAGAGCTTGTGTCCCTCGGCAACACCTCGTTTAAAGCACCACGATCATCTCGACGTTGAGGAAGGAAGGCCTATTTGCACCGTCCGCACATCTTTCAGTTTTCATCTATGCCTGCGATCTGATCTCCCTCTCCGGCTTCCTCCTGGCCAGCTCCTGAAAACCGCTTGACCGGTAAGCCCACCTCCTAACCTCTAAATTAAATTTATTTTGCTGTCAGTACTGAAGGGAGTGCAACTTGATTACACTCATGCACTTTCGTTAGTTTGCAGTACTAATATAATTGCGACAATATATACTAGATGACAGTTGACAGGGAGAGCGAGCGCAAGAATAGCTGGCGGTGAGTGCTTATGATTACAAGAACATCTTGTGTGCTTGAGTCAGATGAACACACAGACACACTGTACAAATCAGGAAGACGTACTCGTTACTTTGTGCAATTTTAGCTCTGAGAGATATGGTGGCTACTGCTGTCGCGGTCAGCGTTTCCATGGACATGATGAAGCCCGTCCTGGCCAAACTCATCACGCTAATGGGCGATGAGTACAATAATTTCAAGGGGCTGCGGAAGGAGGTGTCCTTCCTCAAGCGTGAGCTTAGCGACATGAATGCTCTCCTCGAGAGAATGGATGAGGCTGATGAACTCGACCATCAGGCTAAAAATTGGAGGAAAGACATAATAGAGATGTCTTATGACATCGAAGATTACATCGACAACTTCATGGAGCTTAGAGGTGAACCCAAGGACAAGGTCGGGATCCTCCGAAAAGCTTCTCATTACCTGAGAACATTCAAGGATCGTCGTCACCTAGTCAGCCAGTTCCAAGAGATTAGGACTTTAGTGATCCAAGCAAGCGAGCGCTGACAAAGGTACATGATTGACAAGTGCATCTCAGTTACTACCCCTGTAGTTGTCGATCCTCGCCTTTCAGCACTCTACAAGAATTCAAAAGGCCTTGTGGGCATGGAGAGTCGTAAGGAGGAGCTTATCAAATGGATAATACAGGATGATGTGCAAGAATTAAAGGTGATTTCGATTGTTGGGTTCGGAGGCTTAGGCAAGACTACGTTGGCTATTCAGGTGTATCACGAAGTTAGAGAGCATTTCGATTGTATGGGATTTGTATCAGTTTCTCATAAACCAGATATAATAAGGCTACTTGGCAGCATGCTAAAACAACTTGGGCTACATGTATATTCTCATGCTTGCGAGGAGAAAGACCTCATCAATGACCTCTGTGGATATCTGCAGGATAAGAGGTAGTTATTTTTAATGTTCACTTGTAGTTTAATTAGAGGAGGTAATATCTCACAACTAGTTCAACATAACATATTTTTGAATCATATTCCATTCCTACATTTAAAGCAAAGTAATAAGTTTATTTTCTATGCACCTTACGTATTGCATACAAATATTTTTCGATATTAGTATAAAAACATTTAGTTACATCTTCCTTTACAATGTTATACATTTTACAATATGATGACATAATTGGATATTTACTTCAATATCGTATACATGGTTTAAATGTAGCATCTATTATTTCAAGTGTACCATATTTGCATGATTGATCTTTTGAAGAAATTGAAAAAATGTTTATTCCATTTTTTGCGTAGGTACTTCATTATAGTTGATGATTTGTGGGATATACGGGCTTGGAATACCATCAGTTGTTCTTTCCCTCAAAATAAACAAAGCAGAATAATGGTAACTACACGAAATGAGGAAATAGCTAGAGCATGTTGTTCTAGCAACCGTGGATTAATCCATAATATGAAGCCCCTCAGCAAGGAAGACTCAAGAAATTATTCTTTAAGAGAATATTTGGATTTGAAGATGAATGTCCTCCCCACTTGATAGAAGTCTCATGTGGAATTCCGAAGAAGTGTGGTGGTTTGCCGCTTGCAATTGTTACTGTAGCCAGTATGCTAGCTTGTCTACCGACAAGATCGAAGGGGCAATGGGAATACATACAGAATTCTCTAGGTGTTCAATCTACAACAAATACCAACTTTGAAGACATGATGAAAATATTGGACCTCAGCTACAAAAATCTTCCCCATCATCTAAAGGCATGTTTTTTATATATTGGTACTTATCTAGAGGATCACACGGTAAGTAGGATTGATCTAGTCCGGCGATGGGTGGCAGAAGGCTTTGTGAGTTACTCTCCAGGGCAAGATGTATGGGATGTTGCCGATAGCTATTTCAATGAGTTGGCCAATAGGAGCATGATTCAACCTGCGTATGAAAATGATTATATCGTGATGCAACACTGCATAGTACATGATATGATGCTTGAACTAATTTTAAGAAGGTGCAAAGAATATAATTTTATCGATTTAGTAGATGATCCACAAATGATAGCAAAAGAGCAAGACAAGGTCATTCATCGACTCACTTTCAACTTGAAGGATGTAAAGAGTGTTACAATAGATGTGACTGCTAACGAAGCCTATCTCGAGTTCGTTCTCTTAACATATTTGGAGGATCGAATTGGATGCCTCCACTAATGGAGTTTAAGCTTCTGCGAGTGTTATTCTTGGATGTTTATAGCAACAAGATGAACATAGACATGACATGTATCAACTAGTTGTCACAACTGAGGTATTTAAAGATTGTGGGGAATGGAAGCAATCTAATACTACGTTCTCAACTACGAGGTCTAAAATTTCTTGAGACTTTGGACTTGTCTAGGCTCGAGAATAGTTGCAATCTACCGGGGATAGTTGATATGCCACATCTATCTCATCTTAGTGTCCCAATTGGCACAAGACTGCCTAAAGGTATTGGTAAGGTGAAATCACTACAAACTTTGTGTGGATTTAGTCCGCCGAGTGAGCTCATCTGAAAGTATCGGGGGCCTTGGAGAACTCACTGCTTTGTCGGAGTTGATTCTTAACTATGACACAATAAATATGGGTTATGTGCCCTCACCAACAGTAGGATGGATGATTGATCTATGTAACTCTCTAGAGAAACTCGGTAACCTGAAAGTCCTTTCCGCATGGTCCTCGATATTGCTTGGTGCGCCGATCCACTTGTGAGGCCCTCATTTTTGCCTCCCTTCTCTGATCTTGAGCGGCTTCATATGCCACAATGGACACTCTCTAGCATTCCCAAGTGGATCGGTCATCTCCACAACCTTAGTGAGTTAGCACTTGGGGCAAAGCAGAACTCCAAAAAACATTGACATCATTGGGACACAAATATCATCCCTCATCGGATTCTACTTACGGATCCCTACAATTCCAACAGAAATGATCGTGATAGGAGGCTCCACTGGATTCAAAGTTCTTAAGTGGTTCATGTTCAGTTGTGATCGGTTATCATGTCTTGCATTTGAGACTAGGGCTATGCCCAACCTTAGGGTACTGGAGTTAGCAATGGATCCACAAGGATGGGACCAGTCAACACCTCTAGGGCTGCAACATCTTACTGGACTCAAGAATATCAAAATCAGTGCCACAAAACTCTACAAATTCATCAGAACCACGAAAGAGGAGGAGGCTGAGGATGAACTGGTGTGGGGTGTGTTTCAAGAAGCTGCAGATGCTCTCCCGACTTGCCCATCTCTCATCTTTCATGAAGGATCACGAGTGGTTAGGTAAAACTTCTTACGAGTTAAATCATAATGCATCAACATGCAACAAGTGTTTATGTGACAAATAAGTTTTTGTACTCTTTTATGTATTGGTAGATCGGACGTAACATAATAAAATTTGACTTCACGTAGTAACCTTAAAAACATCTATATCAGAATAAAGATAGTACACTACGACTAATATGATGATATCCATTTAATTTACTACAGACTAGAGGAGGAGGAGGAGATTGTTGGTGACACGACTACAACCGTCCAAGAGACATGAGACAGCATAGCAGCACCTTATTAGGAATTGATGCATCAATTTCATCAGAAGTGTTGAACGAAGTTGCCATACATATCCTTCTATGTATGCATCGTCATGTTTCATTACTCCCTCCGTTTGCAGTCTTGTCGTTCCGATCAGAGTTTTGAACTAAAAAAAGAACTAGTGGATATTGTGTGAACGACAACAATACACAAACAGAGGGAGTACTTTATTGTCACTTGCTCCATCTTTGAGTTGGAGATCTGTAAGCGGATGTTGCTGCTCTTCCAATAGGACATGGTCATCTGTTATGCTTATTTATGTTTACAATAGATAAAAGTATTGTTACATTTTTTTCAGGACAGCTACTGTGGAGTACAATTAGCCAGTTGTATTGAGTTATATTTTCAATTCGGCATGCTGTCCTCGTTACTTATAATAATTGTCTTGCCATTGTATTATGCTTGGTTTTTTTATTGTAATTGTGCATCAGTTTTGGCAGGCTCAATGGGCCTCTGTTCTTTTATGCAGGCCGTGACTTTGTTGTATTGGGTTGCCATGCCTACAGGGGCGTTTGGAGCGATTGTTCTGGAGAGCTGCGTACGCCGTACGTTCACGCAGTCAAGCAAGCTCAAGCGCCTCCTCGAACGTTCGTAGCGAAAAAATCAAAATAAATTGTAGCAAAAAAAGGGAAGGAATTCACCCGAAGTCACCAAACCTCTCTGAAATCGGAAATTGCTCGCTCGATCAGAAGCGGCAAACAAGTTATACTCCCTCTCCGTCACAATAATTGAGATTCTAGCCCCATAGAAATGAGAAAAGAGAGAGATAAATGTGTATTAGAAATAGAAAAAAGTGTGTCGAAAAAGTGAGAATGTCAATTTTTTTAGAAAAAACTGAATAAGGCTAGAATGATGGAGGGAGTACCAGCCATGTGGAGAATCCGATAACACTAGTTCAAAGAAATTACTAGACCACATAAATTCCCTTGATATAGAGCATAAATATTTCTTTTTGAAGATCGAGAGCATGATATTTCCTGACTTGCATCAACATTTACATAACATACATACAGATTTTCACTCTAGCTGTAGCCTGTAGGTCAACCGGTGAACTACCCCCTACCACCCAAAGCACCCATAAGGCCATAACTCTAAGGCCCTGTTCGTTCCCTCCTCTAAAATTTAACACTGTCACATCAAAGAGAATCTTAAAGAGAATCTTATTATTTATGAATATTTCGATCAATTTAATGTCTAAACCCTTTTAGAGATTGATGCTAATTTTTAAGATAAATTTAATGAATTTAATTAATCTATATTTTGTTAAAGTGTTGCTACAGTAACCGTCTTCTAATCACGACTTAATTAACCTCATTAGATTCGTCTCGTGAATTAGTTTAGAGGTCTATAATTTATTTTATAATTAAATTTTATTTAATACTTATAAATATTAAGATTCTTTTTAATATAACAGCTTATAAAGTTTAGACCAAGAAACGAACACACCCTGACCTAACCTGATCGATCAACACACACGCAAAGGTGTGGCAAAGACCACCACGAACAAAAGCACAGGTACAGGACAGCACATCCATTCTTCTCCCCAAAAACCAAAAAAAATCAGACGTGCTGCTGCAGCTGCTTCCTCACGAACCTACACTACATCAATCCTAGTCCTAACTTTGACTGCGCCAGCATATCCCCAGAAGCGTCGCCGCCTCGCCGGTACAGTGCGCCTCCTTGTAAACTCAGGCGCAGGTGGAGGCCACCTGATGCCTCCGCGACGGCACGCGCACGAATAGGGCCTCGAGGTCCGGCGGGCTGAAGTAGCCGCCCTTGGGCGGCTCCCGAGGCTTGCCGCTGCCATCGAGCTCCGACACCGCCTTCTTCCTCGTCGGCGCCCCCGGGCACGGCGGCACCACGGGAATGCGACAGTCCTCACGCCTCGGCGTCTGCCATCCTTCCTCCACGTCAGCCCCCGCCATCAGCACGAAGCTACCATCCTCGCCGTACCCCGCCTCCATCGCCGGAGACTTCTAGGACAAGGTTTTCCCCTCCCCTCCTAGTCGCAGCTAAACCAACAAGTACAAGAGCAGCAAGCGAATAGAGCACCCAGCGAGCACGCAAACCTCATTGAGCTGGTGGAGCAGTAATATAGGCAACGCGCAACGCAGTCGAGTGGAGTCCAGCGTGACTGACGGCCGCGCGCGCCGGGGGATACGCGATTATTTCATGACATGTGGGCCTAGAGGGATTTGGGACACGTTGTCAGTGAGGTGCCTGCCCTCCGGTGCGGGAGCAGGTGGGCTGGTTGGGAGAGTTACGTGTCACCGACTGGCAAGCGCGCGGGAAACGCGTCGGTCGAAAGTGGCGGAATGGTCTAGAGCCCGCACGCGGATTCTTTGTGCCGTCTCAGGTCTCGCTATCCCAACGTGCGCGGAAGAGACTTGCTGACACTGTTGAAAAGCTTGAGCGTCAAATATGAAAAGGCATCATTTTCCCTCTTTCTCTAAACCTTTTTGCTCTGAAATTACTGCAAAGTTTCTCTCAAATGCTCTACGCAGATGGCTTTTAAATCGTCTCTTTTGGGCTTCCTTTGATCGGTCGGAGGCTATATAGAACTGGAAAAGCTAACATCTACACTGTTAGTCTTAACATAAAGGCTATCACGATCACCACAGCGAGCGGATGCTATGATCGCAATTGATCCCAGTTTTTTTCTTCTGATTCTCAATGGATCCCAGGTTAGAGTTGTCGTTCAAACGCAGCCAGGCTCAGCATTGAATATGGAGCTCACTCTGGAGGAGCCACGGATAGGCTTGGAAATGGTACGGTCTTGAGCACATCACCTCGGTACGTGGGCTCCAGCAGCTCCTGAACCGGGTTGTGGTAGAGGACGTGACACGTGGAGCGTAGCCATTGTCGCGCCTGGAAAGTTGGTGCCAGCATGGCGCGGTGGTCGTGAAGCGTCTCGTCTTCGTGGCGCGGCTTCAAAAACCGCCCCGCGTGGTGGTCATTTTCCCTCTCGGCAGGTAGGCAGCTGCCTGCCATGGTGGCACCGTCCACATGAATTGGGCGTCCACCTCGCTTATCAAGCCAGAGGCCTACAGTCACGAGTCACGAGAGATGCTCAACTTTTTTTATTGGAAACCAACTTTTTTCCCCAAAAAGGTATCTGTACAAAGATGAAGATATGTTATGTCAAATAATAATAATATAAAGTTTATATGGAACCATAGCCATACGATGATACGAGTCCAGAACATAAATCACCTGTAGTTGGGAAGAATTTTCTAAAAATTCTTAAGTGAGATTTATCAAAAAGAAAACTTTCAATACACATTTTCAACTGACTTTTCTCCTATCCTCTCGTGCGTTTCAATTAATAATTCAGGGTGATCTTTTTTTTCTTTTGATGATAGGGATGTCCGCTAACTAGTTTCACTGATCATGGAACCATGTTGAATTGTTGATAAGAGTAGCTCAATACAGGTCAAGTTACACGTACAGGATAACTCAAGTGATCATAGACAAGCAAAAGGATTCACTCTTTTATTGAAACAAATGTTGTTCCAAGGATTACAGAGACGAGATAGTATATGTGTACACAAGTATCAAAACTAGGAACAACTATATTGCGACAGTAGCATGCACTCCAAATGGTCCACCCGCCTGAAAAGAAAAAAAAACACGCCCCAATTCTGCTTGACTTCGTGGTCCTTAGTAGAGTTGGTTGAATTTTTAAGCTAATCCTCTATCGCAAACCTTCACAGATCATGTAGATCTCCCTTGAGCTAGACCGGGTCGCTTTGGGTCTCAATAACGATACTTTCTTGAACTTCTCCTTGCAAAATTTGCCAAACCCTGCACCAATGCAATAATACAGATTCCAAATCAGTTTTAGCTGGTATGACTGCCACCATGTCATCTGAAACCATAGCCAAATATGAAAATAATACTGAATTCTCTCTTAAGTGGAAGAGTATACAAACACGGCTCCAATCAGTTACTGGTCAGAAGTTATAGTTACCTGGTACGTCCTCATTCTCAAGAAACTTAATTACTAGGCTGCCTCCACGACGAAGAACACCATTGTCATCAGGATCAGGTTCTGTGGAGTTTTGATACTTCTCTATAGTTGCAGTGTAGTCAGATTCTTCTCTTAATTTTATCTTTCCTATTGCCAAAGACAGAGCACGCATTCCCAACTCGCAAGATATAGCTTCATCTTTGGTTGTAATCCCTGAAACTGCTGGACACATGTCGGACAATATCACAGAGAATCCTCGTTCCTATAAAGAAGGATAGATTAATCAAACTACGAATAACATTTGATGGCAAGATCACAGATACATGTAACTGAAATCTGGATTACAATTGTTGATAAATGAACATTCCTAAAAGTAACATCACACAGTTGGAAGAACAGAGGTTTGGGTTGATGTACATCACAGAGAAACAGAATAAAAAAGTGGTTGAACTCAGTTTCTCTCCAAATGATAGTGCTCCATTTTAACAAATGTGAGTTCTACTTTGCATTTCAGGAATATGGACCAAGCACTGAACAAGTACATGGCTGCACACTAATTTGCAGCATCATAGTTGACTCCATATTCAATATTTAAAGTTTTAAACTGTCAATTTATTTCAACTCTACCACTGCCCTAAACGGCACACAGTTGTGCCTTCCATCTATGAAGCATAAAATACATCCAATCTAAGTACTAGCTTCAACTTCATTACAAAGTAAATGACTCAGGACATAATTTTTTGCTTTACGTTCAGACTGCGGTATGGGTATGGACATCTAAAGCTTTGTTTTGCGAATTTGTGATTCATTTTTTTCTGTATAGATATACTACTATTTTTTCTGTATAGATACACTACTATTTCATAAACCTGAACTCTGTCAATTCTTAGTTTCAGTGTAATTCAAAACTAACAGGATAAACCTCACACCCATATGTATTTTGTTGAAAATACAAGAAGAAGCATTCGATCATATCACAAGGAATCAAACCTGCGGCGACATTGCCCGAGCTTGCCGCTTCATCAGAGTCATGACATCTGCACAGAACGTCCTGACCCTTGAGTCACAGTGGGCCGAGGGTACATTTACCTTCTGCTCTGCAACAACCGTGCCGACAAATCAGAACAACCCACCAATCCATTCAACCCAATCGCACTGACAAGCAGCAATTCAACCGCCACTGACCTTAACATCGACGCCGACGACCATGCCACCCTTCTCAAGCGGGCCCAGATTCTGACATGCCACCTGCACGTCGTGCCCAGCTAGTCAACTACAACTAGAAATGAGAGGACTGACGGGGTAAAGGAGAACTCGGCGATGATGCAATAATCACCTGGAGCCACGCGCCAGGGGCGCAGCCGAGGTCGAGAACGGCGGCGCCAGGGGTGATGATCCTGTGCTGCTTCTGTATCTGAATAAGCTGCGGCGGTAACACACGCTGTTCCGATGAGTGGGGAATTCCAGACAGGAGAGGCCTCGCGAGAATAGGAGCGGGAGAGCTGACCTTGAAAGCGGAGCGCGCAACGTAGCCGAGGCGCTGCGCCTCCCGGTAAAAGAAGTCCGCGGTGCCCCCGGCGCCGCTCATGGCTGGCTCGTTCAACGGCGGCGACGGCGACGGCGACGGCGAGGAAATAGCTAGGGTTTTAGCCCACTCTTCTGTTCTTCTTGAGGTGTTTTAGCCCATTCCGTGCCACTTCAAAGGCCTAACCGTTCTCGGGGTCGGGCTGGTTCGTGTTGGGTTGGGCCTTCTCCTGGGTAAGCCCACTGCAACAGAGGGTGACGTGGACACCTTCCACGCCGCGCGCACGCCCTTTCGGCGTGTCCGACGGAAACTGCCCTCGGATCGGCACAGCCTTCTAGACGGCTCGCAAACCCACCGGCCACCAGCCTCCGCCCGCTGTTATCTGACGGCTCCTGAGAGGTGATTCCTGCACGAGTCGTCGCGAGCACCAACCGTGAGAGCTCATGGCGGATACAGCCGCGCCGCGTCCCACCGTCCTCGTCACCGGCGCGGGGGCCGTACAGGTATCGTTGCCTTCTCATCAACTCCTCGTCACTTGTCGCGCGCGCTGTAATGCTGTTTCTGGTAGAAGAATCAGATAACTGGTCTATTCGCCTGCTGTTTAATGCTCCTGAAATTCGTTTGTTAGGGGAACTTGGGACTGGCTGCAGTGGTAGGGGGAATTGTGGTCGAAATGGGATGCCTTCTATTTGGGTTGTGTACGATTTGATAAGATTACTGTCTTTATAAAGTATTGTTCACCTCTGAGAGTGAAAGTGTATTGTGTATATGTAACAGTTTCTTCTAAACTGCTGTATTCTGTGTGTACCCACGGCTCACACTAGAGTTACCTGATTTTAGGCCAAATTGTTTTCAACAAGCTGAAAGAGCGATCCGAGCAATTCATCGCTCGAGGTCTAGTGAGATCAGAGGAAAGTAAGCAGAAAATTGGCGGAGCGGATGATGTTTACATTGCCGATATAAGGGATGCAGATCGTCTAGCACCTGCTGTTCAAGGTGCTGATGCGTTGATAATACTGACCAGTGCTGTTCCGAAGATGAAACCAGGTTTCGACCCTAGCAAAGGGGGCAGACCTGAGTTTTACTATGAAGATGGAATGTACCCTGAGCAGGTTGGTTGACTGAATCCTCATCAAGTCATCTGTATATTTGTTGAATTTTTGTTGAGCATTATAACACTTGTAGGCTAACGTTGTTGTGGATGTGTTTTAGGTGGATTGGATTGGCCAAAAGAATCAGATTGATGCTGGTAAGATTGTGGTTGTGGTTCTTTTTAATTGTTCAGTCAATGTTTGGATAGTGCATACCACACCTTATAAATGTCTATTGAGTGGATTGCCTGCCTTGACAGCCAAAGCTGCTGGAGTGAAGCATATAGTGCTGGTGGGATCCATGGGAGGAACAAATCCTAACCATCCACTGAACAGCCTTGGTAATGGCAATATACTGGTAAGTTGGAGTTTGATTGGATCGTTGGATGCTACATTTCACGATCCCCCTAGATTACTTATGTTTGATTATGTGGTATTGATTGTTTGGTTCATATGTTGTATAGGTATGGAAGCGCAAGGCAGAACAATATTTAGCAGACAGTGGTGTCCCATATACAATAATAAGGTATGTTGTACTCAGTAGTCAGAACATGCAGAAAAAAATAAAATCCTTTATGGTGTTAGGGAACAAAGGACATCATTAAACTCGTTACAGTTTGTAGATGACAAATATTCAAGGACATACTTGTTGATTCATTCTGTGCACCTTTTGGATACTTGATTATGCTAGTCTCATTCCAGTAGCTTTCTGTTTTATACATCTAAAGAAGAGTCTCTCTGGATTGTGCAAAGTGTTTCTTTTTGAATGACTACGATACAAATTTTGGAGAAGCTCATTTTACACATGTATCTGTTATGGTCGGACAGACCTACAGGCGCCGCACGGCGTGTGAGTAGTTAGTTGGTTGCTAGTTTGGTTTGGAAGTTTGTTAGTCGGTTTGTCCAGAAAATCAGGAGTTTGTTTAGCGAGTTGAGTTTGTTAGCGAGTTGTTAGACTATGTGCCTATAAAGGCGAGATGATAAGAATGAATAAAGGTTCAGCTGGAGATTGATATCAATCTCTCCCGCGTCCATCTGTGTCTCGTGTGTTATCTTATCGGAGCCGCCGGCCGTCAGGACGGCGCCTCCTTCCCGACGCCGGGGTTCAAACCTCGGCCAGCCATCTCTCATTCGTACGATCTACGCCGACGCCTGGGCTCTAACAATCTGGTATCAGCTTTGCCAACCATGTCGCAGCCCCCACCTTCTGCCACCGCCTCCGCCACCTTGGCCGCAACAACGGCCGCCGCTTCCGCCGCAGCCACTCCGCCCACCATCCTCGCCAACAACCCACCCATCGTCGCCACATCCGGTGCCACTATTCCCCTACCAACTTCCGCCCTGGACTCCCTTACCGCGGCAATCTACGGACTGCAGCGGCAAATGGGTCAATTTGCTACCAGACTCACCGAGCTTGAAGGCCATGCCCCTGCCCAACCAGTTCCTTCGCCCTTCGGCATGCCAGGCTTCGGAGGCATTCCAGCAGCGCAGCCGTCCACGGCGGTTGTGGTGCACACCTCGCCCCCCCTCCAACCCCTTGCCCATCCACCAAATTGCCTTTCCCCATTCACCGTCCCCTATCCCACACTTCCCTGACCCCGACATGGTTGGCAAAGCTGATATCTGTCTTAAAAAATCATATGTTGTATATATATATATAATTGCGCTGTAGTGGGATATTTTGTTGGGATTGAACACATAAGACTTCATAGTTGTAGAGTGAGTTTTAGATTTGCAGCCAATGTTTTTTTTTCATGTGCAGTTTTATAATGCTCCGTTATTATATCCCTTAAATTCAGGCCTGGAGGTCTACAAGATAAAGATGGGGGGTTAAGAGAGTTGATTGTTGGAAAAGATGATGAACTTCTGCAGACTGAAACAAAGGCAATCCCAAGAGCCGATGTGGCTGAAGTTTGTGTTCAGGTATAACTTATTGATACAGCCAAGGTGTATGCAGTGGAACACCATATATACTGATCTGCGACCAGTCATAATTGTCTTTGGTCCATTGGACAGGCCTTTTTTATATAGCCTCTGATTGTGAACTTTCTTTTTTCCACTTGAAAATAGGCTCTGCAGTATGAAGAAGCGAAGTTCAAAGCATTTGATTTGGCTTCAAAGCCTGAAGGTGTGGGCACACCAACGAAAGATTTTAAGGCACTGTTCTCCCAGATTACCGCTCGGTTTTAAGCGACCCCCTAAGAAGCCAATTGTCATGTCTAGGATTTCATGTTGTTAAACTTTCTTGATAGCGGACTTGTACTAAATCTATAACTACTAGATAGTACCTTGTGTATGATGAAGCTGTTGTTCTTTATAGTGGCAATAACTATGTTGTCAAAAATTCAGAGAGAAATCGGCAAACTGTTCAGAGGCATACTACTGAAAAAACAAATTGTATTGGAGAAATTGTGCATGGGCTAGTAATTACCAGTGTGATTTCTCCAGTTGAAATATCATTCCAATGGCGTGGAACAACATTTGTTAGCTGCAAGGCGGTGACCATTCTTTTGGCGAACGCCTTCAGCCTGCAGTAGGGTATACTGATTGACTGCCAATGTCGTTGCTATCGTACCAAGATGTTCTTGGATCGCATATAATAGGTACTACAGCTAGGATTTCATAACTAATAGGCACTAATAGTATTTATGCAGTCCACTCAAAAAGAAACTTTAATCATACTGTGCTACAGCTGGAGTCTCACCACCACAGTAAGCAATTTCTTGAAGGGAACAACAAGAGAATACTGCAGTAGAACATTTGTTGGTGCTATGACTACAGGTACAAAATTAGAGCCATCCTTGATAAAGGGCATGATGTCAATCCATGACACAAAAAATATGAACAGCCCTTTGCTCCAGTACACAAAAATGTTGAAGACACCTAAACTGACCTAACAGGTAGCTTATGTTATCTTCAAACATCAGCATCTACTCTCCGAAGTAAGGGTCAGAATTCATCAACAAAAACACCCATAAATGATGAATCAATTGATAAAATCTATAGAAGATGATTAGTCCTAAAAATTCTCAGAAGATGCCAAGCTAGTCCAAGCAGAAAGAGCAAAGATGATCCGTCCCTTCCAACCTTGTAGCATCCACTTATTATCTTCATCAACGAGGAAATCCCTGTGGTAACTCTTGTTCACCTTGTATCTTGCTCGCTTCATTATGTCTCCATTCAGAGGTAACTGCTTGAAGCCTGCCCTTAGATTCCTCAATTGCCATTGTTTGTATGTCTCTGGCCTTTCTATTCTTTCTGTGCCTTCACAGGCAATCACATTAATAGCTTCCCGTCCAAAGAAATCTCTTTCGATCAGCAGCCTCAATTCATCCATCCGTGAGGCATTCACTTCAAGCATATCAAAGAGTGAAGAGAAATGAAATAGAGCTTCCTTGAATCGTGTCACAAAGAACGGTGCATTGTAAGTACCATTGACAATCCCATGGATGAATAAATGTGGTTTCATTTTGCTGATTGTGTTCAAAACCCTAGTTCTTGGGCTGTCATCAGTCACCGTCTCATCCATCATGTTCCTCATTCGGTAAAGGCAATTGACAACAAGCAGTTCATTGCTATTTATCTTGAGAGCTTCAACTGGGATGGTATCCCACTTGGCAGCAATGGCATGATACTCAAAGGGGACATTTAAGATTCGAGCATACTCATGTAGACGTCGTCCTGTCGCCTCTATACGCTCAGCAGGCCGAAAACCTGGCTGTGGAAAATCAATACCAGTGATCCGAAGGCTTGGAGGGCCGCCAGGTCTCTTGGAGAGCCGCTGTATGAGGACTGGCCACTGGAAACCATACTGTATCCCGTAGTCAATAATGTGCAACCTTGCAGCACCCTTTGCGGCATTGATGATGGTGGTATTGGCAACGAAGTGAGATATTTTCTTAAAAGGGCACGCTGTAACATACAGACCAAATGCTTTCACAATATCATTAGTCGAAGTTCGTTTCGCTGCAAGCGAACGGTAAACATCACTACCAGTGCCAGCTAATCGAGCCTCGAGCCCATCAGCAAAGCAATGTGCCAGCCTCTGACCAGCATCTCCCACAGCAGAAGAATGCTTCCTGATCTGTTTCAGCAATTCTTTTGAACTCCGGTGATCATCAATAGCTGCTGCCTGAGCACAATGTATAAGTAGGGTTGTGAGATCGACTGCCTCCTCCTCTGGAGCGGCACCTGATTTTCCCTTCCTACGTCCTCTTCTATTACCAGATCCTTTCACATATCCTACACTGATTTGTGCATCAGCAGGCAATGGTGAGTGAAATTCACAATTCTCATCAGTACACAAAAGTACTTTGTCAAACATCTCTCGGACGGTCTCCTCGTCACACAGTGCGGATTGTTTGCTCCTCCGCTCTTCCAACTCCAGATCATTTTCAGGTGGATTCTTCCGACCTTTATGAACAGCCCATTTTGCACCCTCCTTCACCATTTCATAAGGTAATCGGCAAGATATCTGATTACTTGTGCCTACATCATGAACTCCTCTCCTTCCAGAGCTATCACAATCATCAGTCATCCAAGATTTCGCTTCATGTGCATGTGTGGGCTGAGAAGCCGTGAGGATGTCAACAAAGGGTTTCTGCACGGCGAGAAGAGCTGAATTCTCCACAGATGATGCGTTGGTGACTGGATAAAGCTCTTCATCTTCAAGAAGGAACTGGTTGATGTATGCAAGGACCGCATCATCTGCAACGGCCTCAGACGAGTCCTCAGAGTTGTCTAGTTCGGTTGTGGTTGTTGATGCGGGGCTCGGCGTGGCCATGCCGAGAGTGGCCTGTGGTGGACATGGATTGGAATCGGCAAGACGGTTGTGGAATTCATAGGAGGGAAAGAATTGGACTTGTTGTTGTTGTTGAAGGGAGAAATCAACGATGTGAGGTGTGGGTTGATTGGGGGTCGAGAAAACATCACCAAAATCAAGATTATCACGAGAATCAGAGCCCATCACCAATCGTCGATGCTTTCTTCTATATACTTACACAATATTTAGACTTCCCCTTTTCTGTCAGTGTAGCAGTCACTTCTACAAATCTCACCTGGGCTGTATGGTACTAGAACACAACGATTCCGCTTAGAGAGCTACAAAATTTGAAAGAAAAATAATCTGATGATGGAGCAATGAAATAGTACGGCTTGATACTTGCTAATAAGTAACAGTTGAGAAAAAAGAAGAAAGAAAGGAAAAACCTGTACCCTGGAAACCGAAGACCACTTCACCAAGATCTGTGATCCAGAGACCAAGGACGCTGCGGGGAGGGGAGAACGAGCGAACGCCGCCTAGTCACTGCGGAACAGAAGTGCGAAGTGACGCCCTCCCTCCGAAGTACCGGACCGTGGGACCTTGAGGGAGAAAGCAATGGTGATTGGGGCAAGAGGCAGCAAGAGTCCAAGGAGCTTCTTCGGTTGGGCTAGTGCGGTAGGGACCTTCCTTTTTACGCTGATTGTACTTGTCAACTGGCTGATTTGATTACTTTAGCTGCAACGCCGCATTAATCAACCAGGGGATTGGTGCTTTGGCGGGATGAGGTGGGCGTAAGGGGGATGCATCTCATAGGAGACGGCGCGGGAAATGGTCGGATCCCTTGCGAAAAATCGGATGAAGGACTTCACACCCGTGCACTTTGGATCAATTTGTTCCCGTTCGTTCTCGAAATACTTCATCACACTGACTTGAGACGTTGCTGCTAAGCTAGGCGTAGCACTCAAATTGAGTAAAGCAGAATATGTTGTAAGCCGCACGTACGGGCACCTCAAGTTGAGCCAGGGAGAATCCGAGAGAGGCACAAAAGACAAGCATCACTGGTGTGAACACAGCGATGCTCCTGCAGCAGATCAGGCCGTTGACCGCAGAACCAAGCACAGATAAATGGGCCAATTCCTTTTTCCTTGTGCAGGTTGTCACGACTGGCCCAGTCGGCGATCTAGTGCTAACGGGCCTAGCCTGTTAACGAATCGAAATTGTAGCACGCGTACCCAAAGCCCAAGCTGCAGCCCACGCCCGTACCGGAGCCCACGCCTTACTTCGCTCCCCCTGAAAAGGCTGCATTAGGTGCCACCGTGCCAGGCAGCGCACCACGCGTCCAAAGTCCAAACGAAGTGACAACGGCGTGCGACGCGTGGGGCAGGCGGCGCTTGCGCTTGTCCCGACCCGGCGTCGCCGTCGGCGGCTAGCTCAGTGGAGCGCACCCGCACACCGTCACGCGCGCACAAACAGACCACGGCGGTGACTCGGGCCGCTGCTCATCGGGTCAATGCAAGCACTCCATCCATGCGATCGATATCTTTTTGTTGAGGTCACGGCGGTCAATTCCTACTCCCCACGCCATCATCTCTCTCTCTCTCCTCTCCCTGGCAGCAGCACCATTGCTCTTCCAACGACCCAACAAGGAGGTGGCGCCAAATGGCCTATTCAGGACAGTGTCCTCCTGGCCACTGCGTACGCCAAGTTGCAAAGAGCCAGCCGGGTTGAGTACTGTGCTACCGAGAGAGAGCAAGGCTGCTCTGGACGGACCGACCATCACCTGCGAGGCTGCGACTCGCTCGCCCAACTCGGGCAGGGGAAATTGCAGGGTGGAAACAGAACTGCATGCACTGAACTTTTACGGAAGGATCATAGTTCATCAGCACCGTAGCCACTGTCTGAGCCCTGATATTCTTGCTACCGGAGAGTCAACAGTTCCCACGTCTGCATTTCCATTTCACATTCCCCATGTGCCGGGCTGTGGTCAGCACACATTATTCATCAGGATCATAAACCTCCAGTACCAGTACTAGTACTGCTGAAGTGAAGCGAGCACTCGGATCTCAAGCACCGGAGCCTGAGAGCAGCCGGGTCAAACCCTTATCAATTTGTCCCGGGAGTGGCGAGTAGGAATAACGGTGACCTAACGCAATCTTAATGGATACAAAAACGACAGGAGATGACGCGCAACTAACCCACCCAGTGTGGCCCGAGCAAAGAAAAAAGGGAAAGGATCACCCGCGCACATGGCGCCGCGGTTTCAAAGAGACAGCACCTCATGCTCCACCGCGTCCGCGTGATAGTATACTTGCAGGTTTTCGTTGCTCGATCTGGAGCGAGCATTATCCGTTACTTGTTTTGCAGAGGAGGAACAGTTGACCCACTTTCAGCAGTCTGTTACAGTAGCCTTCTACACTCCAGCCTTCTACACTCCATTCCTGGATGTGGAAGCGCGTAACGTCAGTGGTGACTTCTCGGCGAAGAGATCCACATATACACTACAGGTTCAGTGTGGAGCAGAGCTCCACAGCCCCATGAATTCGAGTTTTAGAACAGTCAAAGAAGATCGCAAAGGGGTATTAAGACGAGGGGACAGCAGCCAGCGTGTGAAACGTTGCCACGTCGGGGGCGCGACCATGTGCCACTGTATCCGATCACGCCAACGCAGTGGTAGTGCAGCGCGCGGTTGATCGGCGTCGGTGCAGGATGCCGTTGTCAACTTGGCACCCCAAAAGCGGAGAGCTGAAATTCCACTGCGGCTACGGGATCGCACCGCTCGTTGCGGCACGAAAGTCGCGTAAAGCCGAGCCGGATTTCCACGGTCGCCGTGATTGGGAGTAGGATAGCTGGCAACCGAACTGGATCACAAAAGATCAGGCTGGAACAACAGGGCGAAACCAGAGGCGGGTGAAAGAGAGCGCGTACGGCGTTGCTCGGGCTCTTCCCCTTGTCTGAAGATGAGCTCACCCCTTGCGCTTGGATCGGCATCCTCTCCTTCTCCTCCCCAGCTGTATTTTTTGTCGCTGTGAATTCAGGGACGAGTACAAATATTCTTCTCTCGCTGCCTAATGCCTACTACTAGTATACACTACGGTGGTAGTACGAGTTAATGCAGCCGCACAATTGCTGCGTATAGGTATACGTCCAGCCATGTAGCAGTACGTGCCATGTTTTTGGCTCGGACACCGAGACGACGAGGTACCTTGGTGCGTCCAAGAGACGGGAATGCAGAGCCACGGACCGAGAAGATCAGGTGAACGCCGTGCTCGATCTGCATCTGGTGGCGCAGAGCATGGTGCAGTCACGCGATCCACAGCGCACGGTACGAGTACGCCGTACTGCCGGCCGCTACGGGTGTGCTGCCAACCCAGACGTCAGGTCAAGTCGTCGCAGCTACACACCGCAACGTTCGTTTCGTTTCCTCTGCGAAATCCATCGTATCGGGTCCCGTAGTGCTGTGATTCTCGTCTCGCTGCTACTACTACTGTGTGTGCGGCAACGGCTTCTCGTTCTCGCCCACATGGCTACCGAGTCTAGCCTCGGAAGGTATGGTCTAGTCGTCCCGCCGTTTACCTTTTACGAGGCTGCAACAACCCTGACGACCTACCTCAAGCTAATAAAAAGCTGCTGACGAACCAACCGCGGCAATGATTGAGCTCAGCGGTAAACCAGAGTTGACTTGTGTAGTAGTAGAACTTTCGGTAAAACATGGGTCGTCATGTGTAGTTGTAGCATTTGACCTGGATCTCAAACAAACATTCGTACTGTAGTGTAGTACGTAGGAGTATGAACCGGGCGGGGGAGGCGTGGAACCGCAGGCAACAAAAGCCACCACGCAGGTCTCGACGGATGGCGACAGTGAGTTATCACGCGCGCGAGTGCGGCCAGCGAAACCGTTAGCGCCCACGGCGTGCGGTGCCGAAACGCGACGGGCTCCTCCTCCTCTGTTCTCGCTTGCTCACCAACCCAGCCCGGGACCGCTTACCGGGATGGCAGCCGGCAAAGCGTACCGCACGGCGAGCTAGGCAACGAGCCCGGGCGCGCGTCGCCATCGCGCATTCACGCCCCGGAGCACGGACACGCACCAACCCGCTAAACCCAGGCAAACCCCTCCAATCCCGCGAGTGACACGGTTTTTCTTTTTCCGCCGGGAACGTCGGGGTCCTCGCGGTTAGGTGAGGTCTCTCTGTCGCAGACGAGAATTTCCACCGGGAACGGGATCGTCCCCGTTGGACCTGTAGCGTCCCGTCCATCACGCCGGGCTCATGGGTAGAGCAGGCGGTGGCCGGGGACGCGCGCCGCCCGCCGGTGACGGCTCACGTACTCTTTCACCTCTGCACTCTGGACTCCGGACTGAACGGGCCGCCGTCCTTGTTGGACCGCTGTCGCGCTGGTAAATACAGTACTGTAGAAAATCTTTGCACTGCCAGTACAACTGCGCCGCGTTCCCCGTCCCCATTTAAGGCGGCGTCTCAGAGCGACGGAACAACAGTGTACGGAACAACAGTGTTTACGTCGTATCGCGACGGAACTGTTGGCCCGTCGCCGGTGCCTGCGCGCATGACCCGCTCCGGCGTGCGCGTGACGCACGCGAAGCGAAGTGAAGAGGCATGGGTTCCCAGCGCTGGAGCCGGAGGAAAAACTCTGATCTGATGAAGTTGAAGAGGGGGCGCGTTGAAGCGCGGGGTGGACCAGCTAAAACTACTAGTGACTAGCTCCGGCCCGACCAGCGCGTGTGAACGACGCCGCGTGCCATGTGTGCCGTCGTTCAATTTCGTTCGAGGCGATCGGGTTCACACACACACACACCACACTGGTGGTGGGAAGTTATGGTGGCCGGGTCAGTCGCCCAGGGATCCGAGGCGCCAACATTTGCTTCGCCCCTGTTCGTTTCCTCGCCTCTAAAAATTATACCCATCACATAAAGAGAATCTTACTATTTAGTAGATCTTTTATTAATTTAATGACAAAACCTATGTCACGACCCCCCTCTAATTTACGAGACGAATCTAATGATCCTAATTAATCTATGTTTTGCTACAGATGATGCTACAGATAAACATCTTCTAATAACATTATAATTACCCTCGTTGGATTCGCCTCGTGAATTAGATAGGGGGTCTGCAATTAGTTTCGAGATTAGACTTTATTTAGTACTTCAAAATGATAAAATTCTCTTTAATTTGACCCCTTTAAAAAATTCTTCAGATCAGCATCAGCGACCCATGCGTTTTGTTGGGTGGTCGTCCTTCCCAGCTGGATCCCGAGGCGTTCATTCTCTGGCCTGGCCGATCACTGACGCATCGTAAATGCCCTAATTTTGTTGTACTACTCCTGCGTTCCAAACTGCCGTGAGAATTAGTCAATCTTGTCGATCTATTGAGCAGAACAAACCTAGTACATGCATGGTAGCCGATAATCACATGGCGTGTCACGAGGTTAAGCAAATGCCGTGTACCCCTGCCGTGCTGGGGTAGATGAACATACTACAGGAGCCGCTGGCGATGAGTGTAGTGCCCGAAACGCCTAGACAGCTACCGACGCACTGTTAAACGGCTGCATGGTCCGGAAAAAGGCGATACACCAGCCCTATATCTGGGATTGAGATTCTCTGCATTGCCATCTAAGTAATGCAGAGGAACACCGTAGCATGTGCATTACCAAATGACAGCCATCCGATATGAAATGGGTGATCCAGATTTGATGCTACGATAACGTGTGAACAGTGAAAATTGGCACCATAGCACAGAGATACTTGGATCTGCTACAGTGTTAATGCATCGTCACTGTTCACTCTCTCACAAAATGCTGTAGCAAGTGCTATCTGTAGCTGGAATTTAGACCTTCTTTTCCGGCTACTGCAGAGGACCCCGATCCCTATATCTGGCTCGTCTTGGTCCCACTCTACCACTCTACTCCTGCGGAGCGCTCGCAGGCCCGATCAGTGCAGGCACGTGTTGCAATTGCAATCCGGTAAATATGAGTAACATCGGATAGGATCCAATCATCGATCATTGAGACGACGGCCACAGGCATGTGCGTCGCGTTGGTTCAATTCGGATCAACCGTAGCAGCACAAAGCGGTGACAGTATGATGCAAGCCTTATTATGTTTGTGTACGTACAGTACGAGCCTCGATGCTGGTTTTGTACAAGGAAGGATGAAAACCAATGTGCCGCCCGTATCAGGCAGCAACAAGACGGGTCGTCGCGGCGAGCTGGCGGCGGCAAAAGAGCGTGGCACTTTCACCAGGCTCGGCTCCCTCCATATTTTTGTGCTGGGTGCCTTTCATTCAAACCTGGCGCCGGCATCGGAACTTTAACGCCGTACTAGTACGACGTAGCCGGCTACGCGCGGCCGAAGCATGGAACGCGACCGGCCGGTCCAAGCAGCAAAAGTAATGGCCGGCCGCAACCAAAAAAGCGAGAGAGCAAGCCGCGCGCGCGGGAGAGGGCGGCACACAGACAGGGGGAAAAAACATGGAAAGAGGCAAAAAGGACGCGACGCACTGTGCCATGGCCGAGATCGAATTCACTCGCGCCGTCGGCGGTAGACGAGGAGCAGGGGAGGGACGCCACAGGGGCAGGGCACAACTTGCGATGGAAGCAAAGGGCACCCAACCCATAACCGTCCATGGCGGCGTACGAACACGGACGGGACGGCCCCCCTCCTGCGCTTTTGG
>JAUNZO010004160.1:0-18504 GCA_031894775.1 Chloris gayana
CTACTACTACATATACAAATGCTTTTGAATGATAAGTTTCTTTGTCGACTACTGTAATACATAATGCCGTTTACACTCAGAAAACTTGGTTCCGATCTTTTATTGATACCTTCACATGAAAAGTAGCCGGACGTAATTATGCATGTTCTTTCGTATGCGAAAGCAATACTACGTAGTATACAACCTGATCTAACCATTGACCAAAACTCGCAGTACCAAAAGTCAGCATGCTTCATTAGCTGTCACTTTGCTGACCACGTGATCTGAAGCATGTAATCGCATCCTAAATTGCTCTCTTGCCGTGCGGTCAGCGTTCCAAACATTCTATTAAAACACCAAACTATAAGTGAGGAGAGTAGCAGCATTGTAAACTGCCGGAGTACTACTGTACCGCGCGTACATAACCCGCTGACTGCCGTCCTCGCCCTACTCATCTTCTGCTCGGGCGCGTGTGGCGTGTGGTTGGTTAAATTCCGTATCTGCGACCGTAGTGGGTCCCACGTGTCATCCCTGCCCATGCGGCGCCATTTTTTTTTTTTTGAGAATCATGCGACGCCACCTCGGGCCCAGCGGCGACGCCCGTCCGCTTCTGCACCACACGCGGCACGTGGGAACCCGGCGCGTGTCGGGACCTCCACCACGTCGTGTTAGACATGACAGGTGGGCCTAAAACAAGTGGAGCCCACCCGTCAGCCAAGCCCGATAGACCAGTACTTGAGCTCGCCTTTTGATGGTGGGCCTCGCGTCCCAACCCAACCCCATGCGCGAGCGAGCGTGCACCCAAGTACCCAACCCAACCCGACCCGGCGCATAGGATCCGCGCCATCTTTTCCGGACGCACGCACGGACGCACGCCTTCCCCTCTCTCACCGATTACCCGGCAAGGGTTAGCGTAAAAACTGCTTCCGCATACTAGTATAAGCAAAGCGATTCGCAGCTTACGGCGCTTTACAAAAGAAGCGCAGCGTTACGGACCGCGCTTAATTAATCAACTTAATTACTGTGTGTTCTTTTTGACCCTGTCCGGGTTCCACTTTTACCACGCCTGCAAAAGCCAAGCGCGGCGTCAGAAATTTCACCCTCCACTAGATTAGTACCGCCAGTACACTCGATGTTAGGATCCACTAACCGGCAAGCGCCTCGTACGGCCGCAGGGGCAGCAGCGTCCCGTCCAGCCGTTGTGAACCGTGCCGGTTCCTCGAGACATTGTTGGGATGTTTTTCCACTTTGCGGCAGCACTGCTACTTAAAATAGGTTACATTAAGGCAGGAAGCTCGGGTAAAAACGTGGGCACAGTTTCACCCAAAAGAAAAACGACATGGGCACCGTAATTATACTGCTGGCGCTGTAGGCCAGTGAGTTTTGTTTGTTCGTTGCTGCAGGCGACTGCCATGATAGGGGTCCACGTACGACTGAGATTGACCAGATCTTTTACAGCCTTGGAAAGGGTAAAAGTCCCGTTCAGCACAGAACGGTACTAGTACAAAATTTATACTCCTCCTCTACATTGGGGCTCTCGTTATACGTGGGGTTCACCTGTCAGTAATGTGTAAAGAGCTAGGACAAGATTGGGGGTCTACACAGTGGCTTCAGAAAATTTGGCCATCCAGAGAACACCCATGAACCACATGATACTGTCATTTGTTCTACTTACTGATTTACTAATCCATCTTTTGTGTGAGCATATAAAGAAATGCATAGGAATGATCTAGTACGTCTGCTTAACTTTAGAGTCCACTGCGACGTTGCCCGGAATGGAAGCAGTAAAAGGAGAATTCGCCGTGGCTCTTGTTGCAGCAGAGGAAATTTCCTTTTGATTGCAGCTCAAACTAGGAACAAAGTAATGAGCTCGCACTAGTAGCCACTTAACCGGAAATCATTTTGGCATGCGGCATATTTGCTTCATCCGCAAGCTGGAGCGCATGTTAGAACGCGCAATCACTTGAAAGCAGCATCAAACAGAGGGAATCCACAAAGCCGTCGCTTTCTCCTCCCCGCTTTTCACACAAACACTTGAAAGACGCCTTTTTTCTCCGTTTCATGCTTCTATAATTCCGGGACGAGTAAAAGGAAAAAGGACAAGTGATATATACTCTATACTAATGGCCACTTCTTCCCAGCTAGAATAACGGAATCATTGTCCCGTCCCGTCTCACCACCACCGCACTATCCACAAGTTCGTGTTGCGTAATCAAATCGATCGTATCTCATTCAGAAACACGAACAAAATACAACATGTTCGCAATGCAACTCACACCACGTCCGAATAGAGGAATCTGTTCTGCATCTAACAGGATCGTGTGGACTCCATTCAAGCTGTGTTATCACGTGGTCTGGTGTCACTGATAGAGCAAAGCTGGCAGGACTTGTCCAGTTAAGCGACATCGGCTACACAGTAAACACACGGGGCCTATATTTTTTTCTTTTATTTCCAAACAAGTGTCCACACGCACCGTCGTTGCTTCATGCTCGACAGCTTGGGTAAAGGCTAAAATCCCTCCGATCCAACACGCATTCTTGTTACACTGGAATTATAAAATGTCTAGTATGCTGACAGTGGCTCACAGGTCACCGCCCGGCTCGGATGTCGTGATAGAGATGTATCCCAAACAACTTTGCTATCAAGTTTTAATCATCCACGCCATAAACTTCACAGCATTTATTCCGCTCTTATCCTGCCCCGCCACCACCATTTTTGGAGACAGAGAAAAACACACCATATCAACAGCATAATCAGGTAGAGTGTAATAATCTGATCGATATAGCTGCTAGCTACTCCTAGCTTAAAGAAAAGAACCTTCGTCTGATGAGTATCTAGAGGAAACAAACCCATGGTACTTATTTCGTTAAAACCTTTACTGCTGCGAGCGTGTTTATAACAAAATGATAGCCCGTGCATGCATTGTACCACAGGCACCGGCATAATTGATGGTACTACGTGTTGGGCATGACGAGAGCCCGTCTCATGTCAAAGTGCGTTTCGAGTGTCCAGAAAATTCAACCAGAGGTGGAGTAAACAAGGGTGTGTTGCATGTTCCCGTACTCATGTAAGTACGATTTTTTGAGCTCGACATTGGCTGATGACCAGTCCACCATATATACTCCTTTGTTGGGACCGTGTAGACGTTGCCCAGTGCCCACAGTCTCACCGACTCAACTTCCAAGCTCTATAATGCAATGTCCCGTTTGGTCGGTTTGGAAATTCCTGAAGTCCGAAATTGACAGAGCAGATTACAGAGATACCAACCTATCTGCAGGTCTCCACTGCATCCCGAAAACCGTAAAAGAATGTGAACGGCAGGACCTCTATCATCGCTTGCCGGTGAAGCAAGCAAGGCTATTACCAGCCAAGCTAGTATTGATCAGTGTTCCTCTCTAGCTTGCAAAGCAGAGATGAATGGTGCTAGTCTAGGCCCTTCATTACCTTTTTCACGGTGGACACCTACTGATCGATAGGGCCCCACGTGTTCACCTTGGCACCTTCCATGTGCCGAGGTCGGGCGCATCGCCACACACTCACAAATCACAACGATGATAGACCCGCTGTACTACTGGCAGCTATCACAGAATGTGAGGGCTACCCCTCAGCTGTAGGCAATCCAGAGAAGGACCGGTCATCTACCGCTCTCTGTTATTACTATTACCAGATAGGATACGGCTATAGATGTCGCACCGGAGCTCAGTGAGGTACTGCACCTATAATATATGCAGATGCGGAAAGGGTCTAGGTCTTCAAACAAGTGCTTAGCTAATTCTGACTTTGTGGTAGTTACATGATCAGGTACTACTACAAACAGATGCAAGCATCTGAGATTCTCTGTGATGGAAGTAGGGATCGTACCCGAACAATTCTGAATGAAGAACCACGGCATGCTTCTCACCTCAGCGTAGAGATGCAGACAAATTTATAACCTTTTGGAGTCTCGAGTATATTCATCAACCTGCCGCTTCGAGGCCTGAATACAAGAGGAAAACAAACGGGATGTCAGTAGGAGTAAAAAGCTGGCAAAGGAAATGAGACTGAAGTGACTGACCTTGATGATTGCTCCCGGTAAAAAGATGAAAATGTTTCAACTGTACTGAAACATAGGCTCAGAATTCACATGCAGTGGGCGTAGGATAGTGTCCCCATTTCTCCTCGCGCTATCTTTCCAGCTCAGCTGCACAAGGCTTATTGGACCATGCGTCCTTTGCCCATACAAATTCCTGACAAGGGGAGACAAGAGTTTCATAACAACCAAAGGGGTCGCTAGCTAGGCATTGGCAATTAAACTTTGAGTAGTGATGATAACGTCCAGAATACAACGTCGAATCATTAAAAACAAGTTAGGGCGTCGGAAGAAATCCAGGTTCCTGAAGGTTCTGTCAGATTCACGATATCTTCAGTGACACATAAATTTCCTGAGAGAAATCAAAGCATGGGTATATACCTTTTTTTTCTTAGTATTGATGGCGACGGGACTTGGGAATACCAGATCGTGCAAACAAACCATGGAGCATGCCTTACTCGGAAATAGATACGCCAGCGAGTACAGCTGTAATCTAGTACGTATCACATATGAAAAGTTTCCACCTGAACTGAAAACGACAGTACGATCGATCCATTTCTTTGTACTGTCCTCAGAGAGAGTATATCATATATACTGGCCGGTATGTCTTCTGTTATATTGGAGCTACAGCTTAAACTTAAGCATGAACAAAATACTCAGAACATATCTTGCAGCACATTGCTACATGTCCGAGTTTGCAGGAGACTAACACTTCACATTGCAAGTTCAAACAGCAAAAATTGTTGCGTACATTACGCCTAAAAGTCCATCGCTATTAAGGAAGATAGCAGCAGCACTCGAGTATGCAAATCTATATAACAGTTAGTAATCGAGGATTGTTTGTTATATATTAAAGAATAGAACAGGGCACATCTTAATAAATTGGGGTGTTTTCAGGTCCAAAATAATGGCCATTATTTTTCCTCAACTAATGGCCATTAGTTGGATCTAACGGTGTAAATTAAATTTTAGAAGTTAATAACTAATGGCCATTAGTAAGGGTAATATTGTTAAAATAGTATGATTATAATACAAAAATTCATCATAACTAATAAGTTAGTCAATTTTTACATGAATTTGTTATAGAATATTTATTTTAAATTTGATTAATCATCATCATTATTATTATAATCAAGTTTTAGTGTATTTAACACAAGTTTGTATGATAAAAAATATTAATTTGTTAGTGCAATTACTAAACTACCCTTGAACTAATGGCCATTAGTTGAGGAAAAATAATGGCCATTATTTTGGACCTGAAAACCTCTCAATAAATTACCCCATCTCTGACATTAGAAATCAAAACTTCAACTGCATGTTGACCATAAAAAAATTAACCAGCATGTTGAGTGCCAATCAGGTTTCAGGTCCATAAATCAATTCTATGGGCTCTAATTGTTCTGTGTGCATCAGGAATTCGGGACACTGATTCTGAGGTGTCAACATTGCTAAATGAACTTTATATAAAAAAACATTGCTACATGAACTACTATGAATGTTGGAGTATAAGTGAATTGCCCACCTTTTTCTATCAGCTTAGGCTTTTAGGTGAACTGGTTGGTGCATACAACTCAATATAGTATCGTAGCTAGAGGTCTCAAGTTCGAATCTCGACTGGCGCGATTTATTAAATAAATTGCAGCCCACTCCAATATTTCACGTTTGAGGCCCGAGGAGCCTGCACGTGAGGGGAGTGTTGGAGTATAAGTGAATTGCCCACCTTTCCCTATCAGCCAGAGCTTTAGGTGAACCTGGTTGATGCATGCAACTCAATAATGAAGAATACAAAACTTGCTCCAGTAACAGCATAACAGGACAGTATAGGAGAGAGAAAGTCATCGAGAATAAGGCATAGCATGCACTCATAGCTTCAACATGTCCTCATTCAAATGACTGTTCCAGATCATTCAGTCAGACTCATAGCATGCACTCACATGAGAGTTTATACTTAGGCATGAGTACAAAAAGGTGAGTCATCTCCATGACATTATTTTAGGATCATACTGTCCCGTATAAGGCTAAAAACTAGCTAAAAGTGCATGGACTGATCAGTTCAAGTATGCCATCATAAACTTGATGGAGATGCAGCGTTCGAGACTGGAACAGCAGAATCAAATTTCAAACATTTCCTAAGACATGCAAAACATCTGAAAGTTTCAACATTTGATCGCCGATAGTACTAAACATGTCCTCATTCAAATGACTGTTCCAGATCATTCAGTCAGACTCAATCCAGTGATCAAATAAACCCTCCTACCACGACTAGCTAGGATCACAAAGCTAAGCGACCTGATTTGCAGTGTAACAAGCAATCAGATGCGAGCCGAAACCGTAGGCAGTCGCGTGCCTCAGTCGACGCGGGGAAGGTGGAGCGACGGGCAGCAGAACAGCGCGAGGACGCCGGGGTCGGCGGGAAGCGTCTCCGGGCAGCAAGCCGGCGCCTCAGAGTCAGGGCAAGCCCGCTCTCCACCAGATCGCTGGTGGACACCGCACAAACTCGATCGGGCGCTTCCGCTCTGCGGGGAATTTTGCTTGCCACCGCGATCGCGCCTTTCACGGTTGGGACTGTGGCGGCGGACTCCACTGTCTCCCTGCGACCAATTGGCGCACGGTCGAATTTGCGAAGCTAATTCAACGACATAACCACACCGTTCGCGGTTACGTTGCCGTTGTAAGGTCATTGACGATGTTCGTTGTCCGAGCCAATAACGCCACAGAGATGAAAACACGAGAAGAGCAGTATACCGTCTTGTTGGGACATTTAGAAGATAAAATTGCTAAATATAGCAGCAACATAAACATTGAAACAATAATGGTGGGAAGTAGGAACATCAGATATTCAGATTACAGATAATCAGTGTGTGAATCTGTGAAAGAAACACTTTGTTGTTACTTTTATGTATCACAAGGCCATTAACAAAAAAAAGAGAGGTTTTCAGGTCCAAAATAATAGCCATTATTTTTTCTCAACTAATGGCCATTAGTTCAAGGCTAGTTTGGTAATTGCAAAAAAAATATAATATTTTTTATCATACAAACTTGTGTTAAATACACTAAAAATTGACTATAATAATAATGATGATGATTAATCAAATTTAAAATAAATACTAGTATTTTGTAACAAATTCATGTAAAAATTGACTAACTTATTAGTTATGATGATTTTTTATTATAATCATATTATTTTGACAATATTACCCTTACTAATGGCCATTAGTTATTAATCTCTAAAATTTAATTTACACCGTTAGATCCAACTAATAACCATTAGTTGAGGAAAAATAATGACCATTATTTTGGACCTGAAAACAGCTTAAAAAAACGTGCCCTTGTGCCCTGGGTTTAGTGGAGCAAACAAGGCTGTAAATGATAACCATGTCATCATCCTATCGTGACTATCTCTGTTTCCAAGGTGTCCTGCCTTAAGCACCAAAAGACTCATTGCAGACCACAGAACAGTGAGCAGAAACAGGACAGAAAGAATTTGGTCATTTAACCAAAATGGTAACAGATGAATGAATCGTGTCTAAGCATGCAGTTCTGCCTCAGGATGCTGTTGCTGCTAGCTTCTATAAAGACAATACTGCAAAGTGCGTAGGCGCACCACACAACACCATTAACTACCAATGGTCGAACGGAGAATTCCTCAGAAGTCATTCAGACATGCATCTTACACAAAACTAAAGTCAGGATCCATGCCTCATCACACATCAAGTTCATAGATAGAAAGCTCAATCGTCTGTTCAGAACAGCCAGCAGGCGACAGGCTCAAAATAAATAAGCAGTTGGTTGTCATCAGATTATACAGTACTAGTATATAAAAGGCGCCATGAGCAGCAACAATGTCACACACGGCGGAGCAGAACAACACTGAAACTGAAACTCAAATCAAATCAAATCAAACACATTCAGGCAGCAGGTGCCGTTCGAACAGTCACGTCAAGCTGATGTTTTGAAGTCACACGCGTCTGCCAGGCCTGCAGCACTCAGGCCGTGAGGCGCGAACCAGGAGCCATTTTTATTCCCGAACGAAGAACACGCAGCAAACGGAGGCCAACAGTTTGGCCACCAAGCCGGAGGAGCCATCCCGAGAGGCCGCCGTACCTTGCAGAAGCAGGGCCACACTAAAAACATGAAGAAGCTGAAGCAGTCGATGGATCAAGCCAAGCACGACGTCTGTGGTGTCGATCGATATCCATATCTCGTCGTAGCACTATGGATCCATCCATGCGTAGTTTTGTTTTCTTTCTTCCAGGATTTCCTTCACCTGTAGGCAACGAAACGCGTCACGCAAAAATGAAATTAAATTGATATGGAATGCAAATTAATAAAATGTATACGTATGTATGGAGTATAATTGTATTACCTGAGGACCGAGCGCCTGAGGAGGTGACTCCGTCGGTAGTGGCGCGAGTGCACGGGTGGCTCGTAGGAGCTCGGGTCGTGGCCGGCGCCGTCCCACTCGAGCGCATCCCACACATCCTTCTCCATTTCCACAGTAGGTCGTCGAGGCTTCTCCATCTCCACAGTGTACCAAATGCCTCGACGCCGCTTCGCAATAATGACCGGCAGTCGGCGTAGGTTAAAGCATCCCCTGATCCTGATGGCCTCGAGCCAGGGCACAACCATCTTCACCTCACAGACTCCCCGCAGCTTCGGCAGGTCGTACAAGTGGATGGTGGTCAGCGATGGGAACCGCATGCCATATCTCGCGATGTCATCGGGGTCGTCATGGCCCAGCACAAAGACGTGCTTGAGGTCACCGCAGTGGGCGACGTGGATGGTCTTGAGGTTTTTCAAGGCACCGTATCTCGAACGGCGTAATGGGAGCACGTATTGGAGCCTAGGGCAGGAGCACAGGTGCAGGTGACGGAGACTCCTGAATGAAAGACAATCGGCGGTCCAGGGTACGTATCCATTGCTCCAAAGACAGCGAGCCATCGCAAGTTCCGACACCCAGATGACCTCTAGCTTTGGGAACTCCTTTGTATCAAGATGAAAGAGGGAGTCTTTAAAGTTGGGACACCTCTCCAAGCGGCACCACCTCAGGGATCCCCACAATTCTCCAGCCATGCTCACGCTTATTGAGGCATCATGGACATGCAGGGATTCCACGTAGTTTACCATCACGTTAGCTAAAAAATAACCACCATCACGATATCGTAATTCACTCTCCAGAATGTGGCCGCCACCAGAAATCTCGACATGGTGGTCCGACCGTCCTGCTGGAGGCTCCGGGAAAGCCCCCATCAACAGGGCGGGGGTATCTTCCATCTTGGCAAGCACGTCTATGTATCGACTTTCTAGACAACTGGGACATTGTACTCCAATGAGTTCCTTCGCCTCATTGCTGATTGCTTCTTCAAGTTGAACATCCTCACTATTGACAGCTGAATTAAAACCATGTTGGATGTGAAAAGTAGTTTTTTCACATTGAATTATAATATATAGTGACCGAATCAGCCTGACGTCTGCAAGGACAGCATGCATTTGCAAGGTCCCGGAGGATTCATGCTGCTGATCAGCTGGCAATGGTCGAGTCCACATCCCAGGTCGTGTGTCTATACAAATCAACTCCAGGTCAGGCAACGACTTGCTACTCCATCCCCATTTTATGGCACATAGGTGCTCACATCCTAATAGATACAATTTCTTTAGCCTTGGGATGTCCACCACCATAGATTCAAAATCAAGCACTTTTAATGCACTTCTTGAGAGATCTAACTCTGTGAGATTGGACAACCCACGTAAGAACAAATTATTTAGTTGCATGCAACCTCTTAGTGATATCTTTGAGATTTTGATATCCTTCTTATCCTGATCAGGTGGACGCTTAGGGCGGGAGCTCTCTGGAGGTATTAGATCAATGGTTGATGTCCACCAGGATGTTGGTCCATAGCCGTCCAAGCTAAATGATGTTAGGGCAAAAGGAAGGTCATCAACATTTTCCAGCCCATCACAACCATCTAGAACAAGCATTTGAAGTCTGCTCGCATTTGATAGGCTTGCTGGTAGCTCCTTCATGTCAATATTGCCGGACAAATCAAGTATTTCTAGCTTTGTGTTGTCCAAAACTGTGTTGTTGGTGGTATTATCTGACATCTTTTCATGATGTATAGGTCTAATTATCCGGAGCCTCTCTAGGTTGGATAATCGTGTTTGTAAATGACTTATGTACAACCAGCATATGAATCCCTCTATATTTAGCTCCTTAAGGTTAGACATGAGATCTATCTTTTCTTTTGCTAAAATCTCATCCCAATCTGTGTAACGTAGGTCAAGCACCCATAAACTATATAGAAATCTCCAATCAATACAATAATATCCCTCTACTTCCCTTGTGTGATCATTTGTGCAGTGGTCCACTCCAAGGAATCTTAATCCATGACATCCGAGGAAAGGAGGTGATGCAAAATTAAAGGTACACTGGCATAAAAGTAACACAGTAAGGTTGTTGCAGTATTTGAACAATCCATCCGGTAATCCCATTATTGTGTTGTCTATAATCTTTTCAAATGCTATGAATAAAGATGATGTCATTTCCATCATAGCTTTCATATCTTGGTCTTGCACTTTCAAATTATTTGATGTAAGCGAAACCCATTTGTAAGGCTTCTTGTTGTAAATTTCGTCACCATTGAATACAACAAAAGGAGCATTCGGATCATTTTGCATCATGTTTTCACACACATCACCCAACATAAAAGTGTCACATTCCCACCTTATCTCTGAATGCAATATGCTAGAAATCTTCTTTGTTTGATCTCCCTTAATGATACCATCGCAGGTCCAGAAGTTACTAGCATGAGCCATCCAAGTAAATCCAGTGGTCCTATGAAAACTGTAATACAAGGGCATCTCGTACAAGCAGCAATCTATGACTGTTGTTAGGTCAATGTCCTTAATACATGGGTGACAGGCAACTATGCCTTCAACCTCTCCACGCAAAAGGCTACGGAACTCTGAAGTTCTTATTCTCTCAGTTCTTATATTGTTGATCCGGACAAAACAATGAGTGTATCTTCGCTCATCATCATGCAATCTGGAATAAGGGTCTCCTTCTTGTATGGTCAAAAATCTTCTTTTGAAACTCCATATCATTATGTTATTGAGAAATCTTGTAAATGGTGGAATACCAAAGTCAGTTAAGTCAAGAAACTCACCACTTCCATTAAGAAAAAAATAATATAACTATGTTGCATCATAGTATTGTGAATCATGTCAGAGACTTCTCTTATCACATCCCTAGAGGCTTGAACCACTCCACTAAAATCGTCATCCTCATCCTGCTTGTCAAACATATCCATTATGGTGTGGTCAAAATTGAGCTCATGTGCAATTTTCCTCTGCAATGACCTTCTACTTTTCCACTCTGAACAATCTATGTAAATCAATCTATGAGAGCGTAGTTCCCGGGCTCCAAAAATGCTTGTAATTCTTTGACCTTGCGAAAGACCGGGGTCACAGCAAAGCCACACCAACCATGGAAATAGATGACCCTATCGTCTTTGGATAGGTCGTTGATGATCTTGGCAAGTAGGCTCTCTCCAACTTCAAAAATGTCTTTCCAGTAGATAGCCTGGAGAAGGTAAGAAGTATCATCTTAATTTACATGTTATATATATATATAACATTAGAAGATATATTGACCTCATCATGCTCTCTCTCTCTCTCTCCTCTCTATCTCTATCTATCTATCCTGTCTCGTCTGTCTATCTATCTACTCCCTCTATTCCATAATGTAAGCATTTGAAGTATTCAAATGTTTGTCCATAATGTAAGTATTCCTAGTGATAAGACAAAATCTGGTGGATTGGTGGGTGAGTGAGGAATTGATGAGGTAGTGTCAAATAAGGGGTATACATGACTTTTCTCACCTTGACTATTCTTATCTCGGGATTCTAGAAATGCTTAAATTATGGAACGGAGGTAGTCTCTCTCTCTCTCTCTGTCTCTCATCACACACACACACACACATGCCCCATGCACCCTGTCCTAGCCAACGCCGCCGTCGCCACTACCTTCCTCACCACAGCTTAATGAGGCCCATAACAACAATAGTCAAAATTGGATCAATACAACCTTCAAATTATCCATAAAAAGACAATAACCGGCGTATAATAATCTAGAAGGTACAACAAACAAGCCCTAGACCCAATTATAAGCAATTATAACTAGCAAAGTACTTGCGCGTTGCAAAAATATGATGAAATAGCTAGTTCATTTTTTTATCCAAATCAGCCAAAACTTAAGCAATAAAGGATCGGGAATATTATAAAAAGCGTGAAAATGCAACTCTAATAATATATAGAAATTAAAGATGATACTTGCTGAACAGTTCAAATATGCCATGAGACGCATTCATGACAAAAGTTATGTGCTTTGTACTTGTGAAAATGTAGACATTAATTTATTCATTCTCTGAAATTTTGTACAATAGCAGATTATCAAAAAATGATGATTTGATTTTATGAAACCTAGGTCCACTCAAGAGCAAGCAAACAAAACTTAGTTTGTGATTTATGGAGGTAGTATGAATTAACTACATATTTTACAAGTTGCATCAAATTTTCATTATATTGAACAAATTTCAGAAAATAGGAGAGAATCATGTGGAAAATTAGATTTAGGCCACAAAGGAGACCACATAGTATCTTTCCGCAAAATGTCCCAGCGCATCGGCCATGGCTCCCAGTTCATCGGAACAGCGGTGTGGCTTGCTAAAGCGGCCAAATGGCCACTAAAATTTTTGATAAATACCAGGCAGAGCTTGTCACGCACCAGTTTTTGATGGGTTAGAGTTGATAGAGACGACATGAAACAAGCCGGTGGCGAGGCACAAAGTTTGCCAAGACTTTGGCCATGTCATGCCTGTGAACTAAGGCTAGCAGAAGGCGGTGGGAAATGGATTTTTTTCTCATGGATGGGATATCCCATAGGAGAGGGAGAAAATCAAATAAATATTCAAAATATTATTTATAAGTTATAAAACTTTACAAAATTTGCTATATGTGTATCCGAAGTTTTAACTATAAATTAAACTTTACCTAAAAGATATAGATTAACAAATTATAAATAAAGACAAAAGAAAAGGATAAAACATTTAATTTGTCATCTTCGTTTATAATTTGTTAATTTTATATTTGATTATTTTTTTGTTAATTTTATATCTTTTAAATAAAGTTGAATTTATATTTGAAACTTTATGTAGCGCACTTTCTACCATATCAACTATGAACACACTAAAATTTATAATTTTTCGAAATATCCAAACGTTTTTTCCACCTGTGAGGGAGACATCCCACCGGTGGGAAAATATACTTTCTGGAAGCGATGAAAAGGCCCTTGAGATTCATCTCAGGATCCTCGTCATGATATAGGGAAGAGCGTTGATGGGGGAGGTCTCAAAGTTACGAGGTTGTCAAGGCATGCTCTAATCTTTAGAATGTCTCCAATGGCAGATGAGGAGCTTGATTGAGCATGGCGAGGTGACTTGACGGGTACATCACGAGGCAAGAGGTAACTCGAGTGTGAGGCAACATTTTAGGAACATGTATATTGTATTGTTTTAAGAGGAAAGGAGACAAGAAGTAGAGCGACACTAAAATCTGATCGGTCTCCAACTCCAAATCCGATAGGACTCTAGGAACGATTAATAGATGATAGAAGCGACACCAGAAGAGATGACCACGACATAATTACTAGAGAACTATAGCAAATTACCTGTACGCTGCTACGGGTTTCATAAGGATACTATACTATAAACACCATATATTTGATAGATTTGTATGGTAGACAATTTTTTACACAACAAAATATCGGCTTTAGAAAATACAACAAAATTCACTTTAGTTATATTTATCTTCATATATGTTTCTTTCTCAAAGACATGGAGATTATTGACACTACACTCTCTTGGTTGCTGCTGGCTGCTTCGGTGCCATGTGCGTTCCGGTCCCTACTGCTGCATCTGCATTTGCTATTGAGCCTGGCAGATGAGGATCCAGCTTTGGCAAATTGGTCCAGAGACGTGGGCAGTTTTTTTTTCCTTTTAGATAATGGAACGGAGTTCTCGCCACGTGGGCAGTTTCTTGTACTCAGCCATGTAATAGTTTTTTTTTTGCATGTACTAGAGGAAGACAAAATTGTTATATAATGTGATAGGTGAAACCTTCATTGTTCTTGTGATTATTATTACAAACTAAAGCTCATGATTATGCTGTTCGTACATCCAATTGTTTTCAGATGGAAATGTTGCAGTCATAGAAAAATAGTTTCATGCTAAATTTGCCACAGCAGATAAACGAATTTTTATTTTAAAATAATCATTATTAATCTAAAATTTTAAAAATAAACCGTCTCAAACTAAATTTTTAAGATCTAGACGTTTTTGTCACGCCATATTGTATGACGTGATTCTTGAATAAATCACGCCATATGAAATGACGTGATTATGTCCACGTCAGCGTCGACCGCCACGTCGGAACGGGCGTAGATCGAGGTTGACCCGAATCACGCCAATCCGTATGGCGCGATTGGACTATCAATCACGCCAAACCATCCGGCGTGATACGGACTTAGGTAATTTTGACACGACACGGATGAAACCGAGCACAACTAAATCACGCCATATGATTTGGCGTGATTGATAAGGAATCACGCCAATTCATATGGCGTGATTCACTCTCTCTCTCTTAAGTGTCACTTTCAGCTGATGTCAGCTGACATCATCAAGTCACATATGATGTCCGTTTTGAATTCCGTTTTCACCATTATGTTCTACGCGACGAGACAAACAAAACTAGATCCCACTTGCATATGTTTCGAATATTTTTTTCAGGCCCTAAATTACTACTACACATATAATGCAAGTGGGATCTAGTTTTGTTTGTCTCGTCGCGTAGAACACAATGGTGAAAACGGAATTCAAAACGGATATCATATGTACTCGTCTACGGCTTTTTAAAAAAAATATGACTTGATGATGTCAGCTGACATCAGCTGAAAGTGACACTTAAGAGAGAGAAGAGTGAATCACGCCATATGAATTGGCGTGATTCCTTATCAATCACGCCAAATCATATGGCGTGATTCAGCTGTGCTCGGTTCCATCCGCGTCGTGTCAAAATTACCTAAGTCCGTATCACGCCGGATGGTTTGGCGTGATTGATAGTTCAATCGCGTCATACGATTGGCGTGATTCGAGTCAATCTAAGTCTACGTCCCGTTCCGACGTGGCGTCGACGCTGACGTAGACATAATCACGCCATTTCATATGGCATTATTTATTCAAGAATCACGCCATACAATATGGCGTGACAAAAACGTCTAGATCTTAAAAATTAGTTTGAGACGGTTTATTTTTAAAATTTTAGATTAATAATGATTTTTTTAAAATAAAAATTCAATGCTTAGAGCATCTAGCAGACCTAGTTTCAACTTCATATGGGAGCGAATACAAATAAAAGATTTTTTTAGAAAAAAGTAGGTTAAGGTTTTCCCTACTCACTTTAGTAAAAAAATAGAAAGATAAATAAACATAGAAGCGACACTAGAAGAAACGATCGCAACTGAATTATTAGAGAATTAGAGAGATGATGCTTCGGTCAAAAAATAGAACAATAAATAAACATAGAAGCGACACTAGAAGAGACCACCGCAACGAAACTATTAGAGAATTAGAGAGATGTTACCTCTTGTTTCATTTTGAAATCCGTCAGTTTTAGAACGCCACCGACAGATCGACAGGCACAAAATTATGGTAGGCACAACCAACTCCTGTAGGCATGTGTTCGCAAAATTCAACTACCAGTGCATCCTTATGAAAATAAAAACAGAAGGGATACCACAGCACCTGTTATGGTCCTTCCTTGGACTGTAGTAAAAGCAAAGAAATTTGAGAAATAGATCCATAAATAGAAGGGATTATTGTAGCATTGCTAAATACTAGAAACCACCAGTAGCATGGTGGATACAGTAGAACTAGAAGGTCCGGCCGAGGAGCGCCCAGCTAGTGAGTCCTTTTAATGTCATTGTCTCTCTCTCTCTGCCAAAAGAATGAAATCTCTTCTGCCTTTGCTTGGCTCCGAGGTCACTGCAGATCAGCGATTATTCCTTTCTCTAACTGCACCGGCTCTCTCTCTCTCTCAGCCAAAGCATAAAATCCCTGCTGCCTTTGCTTGGCTCGGAGGAAACTGCAGATCAGCCATGATTCTTTTCTCCCCTTTGTATAAAGGGACTAATATATTTTTTCTCGTTTAGGATGAAGTTCTTTTTACTCTCTCTCTTTCTATGTCATATCTATCACCCTCAACAAATTGTCTTTGCTTTAACTTTTCGTTTTCGTAACTTGGTTTCGGTAGGCTCATCCGCCGACGTGGACCTGTTTTTAAAACTTTTTTTGGGGGGGGGGGGCGCACTAAACACCAACAAACATTGAGAGAAGGACAACTACACCAACACTTCACCTACATAGACTTCACACCGAGAGCTTGTCACCATGCGTTAAGTATTGAGGAGTTTTTCGATCCATAATACTTGCTAATAGTTTTTCAAAACTACTTGCCAATAGTTTGATCCAACGGTAGAAATTTGAGATCGGAAATAAACAACTACTGGCAAGTATTTTACCATGTTGAGGGTATTATAGTCAAACTGTCAAAGCAATAGATTTATCATGATTACTTTTTATTTTCGAGATAATATAAATGAAAATCATTAATGTAATTAATCTTTGATGTTAATAATGTGTTCAATATTATTCTTACAATAAAATTGTGGTTCATATATCTGAATTATATTTTATAAAAATTATAAATCTGTTAATTATTAGTAAAATTATAAAAATATTCTTAAACTACTTGCAAGTAGTTTTTCAAAACTGTATCGTGGACCAAAAAACTTCTCTAAGTATTTGCCCCATCAAACAGAAACAGCTCCTAAGATACTTGATCCAACGCAGCTATTATAGCACAAGGTTGCGAATGACAGTTGTGAAGGTCAATGCTATAGAAAAAAGCACCTGGGATCCTGTTGATTTGCTCTGACGCCATTCGAAGAGAGGAATATGCAAAGAGAGGAGATCATGGTCTTGATAACCCGGCATATGATGAGACATCGGAACCAGGGAGACGACAACAAAGTCAAGTCGCTAATAAAGATTGACATGAGCGTGTCACACAATTTTGAAGCAGTATATGTAAGTTTTTTCAATAAAGATTGACATATAACCTCGGTAGAAATTTATCATCATTGAGGAACTTATCAAATTTATCATTTTGAAAAACAAAACTCTGGATGTCAAGCTTCACTTAGAAAAAGATCATAGCAACCCTATTCTATCATATCATATCTCACAACAACTTAGCCTTAGATCATGCATTTGCAACCCATAATTTTCAAGGTCAAGATGAATTTATTTTGATGCCAACAAACTCAAAACTAGGGAGAACGCTAAGCTACAAAACTTTGCACTAGAGAGAAAGTAAAGATGGAGCTGTTGGAATTTGGCTCATTATTTAGCTCATTCTAGAGAAATTCCATAGCAAAGTGTTGATTTTAGTACCACATTACTAGTGCAAGTTGGTGCACTCCAACTTAAATAGGACTACTCATGCTCATGTCTGCATATCCGTATTTTTCGTGTGACTTGTGAGTGTTTTTGTGCCACTTAATCTCTTTCGCGTGACTTGTGAGTGTGTTTTTGCCACTTAATCTCTCACAAAATCTAAACCGTAATGTACTAATCAAGATGATCGATATGTGGTTAATTACCATAAAGTCGAGATCAATTGGACAACTAAGAATGGACTGCTAATTAGTGGGCGTCATTAGAGGGAAACAATTTCTTAGGCACTTATTTGGCACTAGCAAATTTCTCTCTTCTATGAAATTTCCTTACATCTTCATCTTCTTCCTGTCGAATCTCACCGGTCTTTTTTTTGTGTGTGCACCAAGTCGAAGGGAGAGGTATCTCCGAACCGTTGCCGTTGTGAAGCCTGTACAAGGGGTAACAATAAAATTTTTAGACAGCGCATCCGTGCAACCTCGAAACTCTTCGTCGATGTTCTGCGCTGCCTCAACGACGAGCTGTCGGTGCCTCAACAGAAGTAGGCCAGCATGTCAACCTTGTTTTGTTGCAATGTCTAGTTGATGCACTTGAAGTTAATGACTGCAAGGAGAGAGCAAGAAGCACTAAAAAGTAAACTCGAAAAATAGGTTATGTGAGTGTTAGCTAATTGGAGTATCCGTTAAGTTGTTCTTGTGAAGCTTCAAAGGCGACTTGCAAATACACTGAAAAAGGGAAATCCTTTGGTGAACTTGAGGTTAAATAAAATGGAGAAGAACGAGGGTGTGTTCGTTTCTTAGGGTCTAAATTTTATAGCTGTCACGTCAAAAAGAATCTTACTATTTAAGAGTATTAAATAAAGTTTAATTATAAAATGAATTATAAGAT
>JAUNZO010004161.1:0-75768 GCA_031894775.1 Chloris gayana
CACACTTTGCGAGCATGGGCGTATTCTGTCCTCTTCATCCCTAGTAGTGTACTAGCTCCTAAACTGTTTTGTTTTTGGATAATCTACACCATCACTGACCAGTGTCCACTCCAGCACGCAAGTTGCAGTGTAAATTTAAGATATCCGTTCAGCATCTTTCGTTTGACCAGGGTGACACGAGCCGTCCGATTTGGTGATGCCAGCACGCTGAAAAACCCTGGTCCAAGCGGTCGCTATCAGCGAGATTGAGTGATCTTCTCTGCTTCATGTTTACGAAGGCAGAGCTAATGAACGTTCCGTAACCGCCCTGGTTACACCACTGTGCTTTTGCCGGCTGGCCGTTCAGTCAGTCGGTGCACGCGTATCACACTCTCTGCTCGAATTACGGAGGAATTTTCTTTGTATGATATTGTTAACACAATAACTGAAGGACTAATGGAGAAAACAGATGATGATGATTTCCGTTGCTTTAAGTTGGTTCACACGTGCGCTTTTCGTGGAAAATTTGTGAAAGTTTCGGTGCTAGTACATTCTAGGCCATTTGACACCTTTCTCAGTTTCTCCTTTTCGGCAAACAGTACTATATCTCAGCACATATTTCCTTCAATGCCGGAATATGAGACGGGCGATGTCGAGGACTATGGAGCATGGCTTTTTCCTTCCGCGTTGTGGTGGTGCGATCATATTAAGGGTGTGTTCGTTTCCTGGATCTAAATTTTATAGCTGTCACATCAAAAAGAATCTTATTATTTAAGAGTACTAAATAAAGTTTAATTATAAAATAAATTACAGATCTCTAGATTAATTCACGAGACGAATCTAATGATGTTAATTAAGTCATGATTAGAAGCTGGTTACTGTAGCATCACTTTAGCAAAACATAAATTAATTGAGCGCATTAGATTCATCTCGAAAATTAGCACCAATCTGTCAATAGGGTTTTGTCATTAAATTGATTGAAATATTCATAAATAGTAAGATGCTCTTTGATGTGATAATGCTAAATTTTAGAGGGCAGAAAACGAACACACCCTAAGCCAGAGGACACTAGCAGTGCATGTAGACGTCACTATTTTGTTGTTCTGTTCATAGCTAGTACTACCAGCTCTTCTAAGAAAAAAAATCATTCTTTTGTTATTGTTCTTTTGAACAGCTTCATGTCGTTACTGCCATTCGTTCATATCCTCGCACGCAAGTAGTTACTTTAAGGTGCCTTCAAGGTTTAAAAACTGAACTGGCCGGCCGGTTTTTGAACCAAAAACCGGTCCGTTTAACCGATAAAACCGACGGTTAACCGAACTGCTACAGTATTTAGCTTCGGTTTATCATGGTTAACCGGTCGAACCGCCTGACCGATCGGGACCTGTTTTCCGGTTAACCGGGATAATGTTATGTGAACCAGGGGTGCCTTCCATCATCTTTTGTTTGACCTCGTGACACAACACAATTAATTCGGCTCTGATTGGTTATGCCACGACAAAGCATGCGGAAGGACGTGCCAAAAACAATCCGTCAGGAAGGTTTTGATTATCCTTGTTTTAGGGGCGGAGCTAATCGTTTCGTTAACCCAGCGGTGGGTCACATCACTTGACTCACATCACTGTTTAGATCGCAGACGTGACACCCCGAGAATCAGAAAAAGCAGACGCTTGGCGGCTTCCTCTGTTTTCGAGGTGACCAATAGTCGAGTGTTTTCTGTTACTGTTCTTGTGGCTAACATAACTCAGAGAGCACATTTCATTACGGCTTCTTGGTTGCATTGCTTGAAAACTGCGGCCAGAAATTCTGGGGGCAAATGAAGAAGTATATAGGGCAAATGCGCGAACAAAAATAGGATTCTGTTTTTTTTTAAAGATGAATCACAGATTCGCATAACCGGCTGGCCTCTCGGTGATCAGATGTGGGTCGGCCCGTGTGAAGATTAGGTTCCAGCCTATTACTAGCCCATGTGAAGATTCCGCCTCTTCCTTTTCGAGCTGATAGTGGGCTGTCTCCACTCAAAATGCTGAGTTAGCTAAAAAAAAGATAATTACGAAAACCACTCCATAAGTCATTCTGAGTTTTTGAGATTTCTACCTATAAGTTATTTTATTGCCAATACCCACCCACCCACTAGATTTGTTCTAAAAACCACCTGTATTCACACATGTTTAGTTGATACGACCCATTTTAACTTATTAAGAATGGTTGATGGTGTTTCTATTAATCTTATAATATTTTCCAAATATAATTTTTCCGTACTATAATAGAATCCAAAAAAATAAATAAATTAGATGTCAGTCGGTGTTCTTAGAATATGAGATCTGAAAAATTATTAATAAAAATAATATGATTATAAATCATTTAAAAAATAAAATTTATGAAAACAATCATTAAAAATTTTAAAAGTGTTAAACTTAGTTAACTTATATATTTATTTTGAATTTATATCAGCAAACAACACATGAAATTGATTAAGCATATGCATATTGGGGTGTTTTTTTTGCAACAAAATCTAGTAGGTGGGTGTGGAATTTGCAACAAGAAGAGTTATGGGTGGGAATCTCTAACTCAAGATGACATGGTTTTTGCAATTAACCATAAAAACAAAAACTAATAGATTGAAAGTTCTCCATTCTTTTTTACTTGGGTGATGTAACAGGAAAAAAGTGGAGTAACTAAATTTAAACAAGCATTGACTAAAAGAAAATTAAACAAGTACCTTTATTTAATTATCCCACACTTTATGGTCCATGGGCTGTTTTCTAGTGTCTCAAACAGTCGCATAACCTACTCTGCGGCCCTACCTGGTCATGGGCCGGCCCACGAAAAAGGCCGAAGCCCTAGGAAAAGTGACGGCGTGTGGGTGGCTGAGCGTGAGCGGTGCGACACCTTGTCGCCGGGGACGGTTTAGTGTTGGCGGTGGATGGAGGAGAGGGAGGAGTGGAGCGACGATGGCGCGTGGTAGCGGGGTGTGTCGTCGGTGGTGATTACCGCCAGTGGGTTATAGGGCTCCTGGATTATCACCGTTGGGTTAGGGTTCTGAAGTTGTCGGTGACCGGTGAAATGTCTCGTCACGTGATGATCATCCCCTCCAGGTGCACGGCAGTTCCAAGCGCCTATGAAAGCCAGCATGAGCATGGTGTATATATAGGTCAATCAGTCGAGCGATGACACACATGGGAGTGATTATCCGTCTAGCAACGACCAGTAGTGGAAGGAATGCATGAAACTTATCATCGTTCATGGAAACACGACTTAATTAAGCATGATAATAGTCACACAACAGTACATGCATTTGTTAAAACGCCTCGGGCTAAATTAAATATACGGTGACGTGCCCCAAGATCGGGACGACAAGAAGGCTCTTTTGAAAACGACCGAGACTCTTTGTTGCACTTGTAGTTGTGGCCAACCAGTCCGAAGCGAGCTGCGATGAGGGCAAGCCGTAGGCTGGACTTGAGTTTGCCAGAGACCATGGTGTGCAAGGAGTCAGCTTTGGAGACAGATTGTGAAGAGCTAGTAAATATGTGGTCAATGCGGGACAGTGATTTCAGGCATTCTAGGGAGGATATACGAGCTGCGCGTTTGTTTTTAAGATTTTTCTTTTCAGTTTGTGAGTAGAGGATGCAATCTAGTAGCTCATGAGCTAGCAAAATCTATGTTTAGGACGTGTGTTTCGGGTGAGTGACATTGGGATTACCCGAGTTGTGTCGAGAGACACCATCCTTATGAGCAATGAAATCCTCCCTTGGTCAAAAAAAAAAAAAGAAAAAAAGAAAAAAGAGGGCAAGCCGTATGCAAACTGATGGGAGCATAGGCATGCGACAGGACGGGTGGCAGCCAAGCGTTGCGAGCGTCAGATGCTATGGCTGTCCACGTGGCAGAAATCTAAGGATGACAGCAAGTAGGCTCTGGAGTCTGGACTGGACCGGTGCAACCCAATGCCAGGAGGAGTTTTCTTCCATGCCGAGGAAAAAATACGCTGAATAATTTTGATACTTGGTAAAAATATGCATATGTGGACGTGCCCCTTGCTAAGATTCCCTCAGCAGCCTGGATGGACGACCACGGTACTGACCGCAGTGGATTAATGAAATGTAAGAATATACCCTCTCCGTTTTTAAAATGTTGACGTGGTTGACTTTTTCAATTACGTTGATCATTCGTATAAGAACTATAACATATTTTATTATGATTTGTTTTATTATTAAAGTAAGTTAAACACGATTTATAGTTTGACATATTTAAAAAATATTTTAAATAAGACGAACGGTTAAATATAATAGAAAAGGTCAACGGCGTCAATAATTTAAAAATAGATTGAGAGTATGAGGGTGTAAAAGTCGAGCTGGCATATATTATAGGGGGAAAACATTGGATGAGGCTGCTAATAGTAGCAAGATCTCTGTCACAGCAGATCGCATATTATAATACATCGACAGGTTTTAAAATGTATATGAGGGAGGGAAGGAGAGACACACGTGGTGCCACGCGTTAATGTACTACCTCCATATATTATTGTTAATAATTACTGATTGCACGTTAGTGATAATATGTACTGTAAGGGTCCTCGATCCTCAAATGCTAGAACGACAATTTTTTACCTACTCAGACTAACATTATATTGTAGGGAAACACACATACTCGCTCCTTTTGTTTTAGTGACATAATATGACACAGATTCTATTTCAAAATAATGAATTAACTTTTTTGTCTAAACAAAGACAAGACTAAAACAGATCGAGTAGTAGATATATAAGAAATTGATTTTCATATCTTCTAAAATCAGATAATTTTATTGTCCGTGCGTAGACTTTTATTAAACTAGTAGATATTCTATTAAACTTGCCCTTGTTGATGCACGCGGGTAGGAGCAAGCCACGTGCCCGTCCACGTCCGTCACGGTGGCAGCAGGAAGTGAGCAGGCAGCGGGAGCACGCAAGCCGCATCCCAGCCCCCTTCACATTGACCTCGAAGCAGCCACAGGTGGGAACACGCAAAGCTTCTCTGCACGTTGACCATGGAGGAGGAGGCAGTGTGAGCACGAAAGCCGGCCGCACCCCAGCCTCCTATATATTGAGATGGGCTGCAAGCCCGTACTTCCACACACACATTCACCTTTGCCTCGCGTCCGCGGCAATCCATCACCACACCAACAACGACCACTTCGGTAGCTCACGTGAGAAAGGGGAGAAATCGATCGATCAGGCATGTGGACGCCGCCGTTCCTGTACCCGGCGCCGGCGTCGTGGTACTTGTCGGCGGTGTCGGCGGCGACGCTGGTCGCGCTGGTCAACCTGGGCGTGTCGGAGCTCCGCGGCGACCACCTGGCCTACTCCAAGTTCTGGCACGTCATGTCCGGCGGCGGCGGCCGTGCGCGGGCTCCGGCGCGCTCCTGCCGAGCCGGGTCGGCATGCTGCTGATCTACGCCCCGGCGCTCGTCGCCGCCGCCGCGTCGCTCGCCGTGCCTGACGTCACCGGCACCGCGCGCGCGCGGGTACTCAGCGCCGCGCTCGCCGTTCACTTCCTCAAACGGGTTCTCGAGGTAGTCAAATTAACCACTCTGTTTCATTTCTTCAAAAAAAAAGTCAAATTAGTCTTTTTTTTCATTTCATTTTTATCAGGCAGGTCTCAAATGTGTGTGCTCTTCTCTCTCAGGTACTCTTCGTCCACCGGTACAGCGGCCGCACGCCCTCGCCACGGCGGCCGTGATCTCGTCGAGCTACCTGTCCGGCACGGCGCACATGATCTACGCGCTGCACCTCAGCCGCGGCGCCCCGGACCCCGCCGTCGACCTGCTCTACCCCGGCGCCGCCGTCTTCGCCGTCGGCATCGCCGGCAACTTCTACCACCACCTCCTCCTCTCGAAGCTGCGGTCCAGCGGCGGCGGCGGCGGGGACAAGGGGTACAAGATCCCCAGCGGCGGCCTGTTCGAGTTCGTCACGTGCCCGCACTACCTCTTCGAGATCCTCGTGTTCCTTGGCTTCGCCATGATCTCGCAGACGGTCTTCGCCCTCGTCTTTGCCGCCGGCACCGCCGCGTACCTCGTCGGCCGGAGCTGCGCCACCAGGAGGTGGTACGACTCCAAGTTCGATGCGTTCCCGGCCAAAATCAAAGCGTTGGTGCCGTTTATCTTGTAGAGTTAGTCAAGCGTGCGCCCTCTCTCTCTCTCTCTATATATATATATATGTGTGCTTTCTTATCAATACACAAGGCATTGATCTCGATTTGTTGAAGATTTGGGGTTTGCAACTGAGACACTTGAACTTGGCTTTGTACCCTTCCGCTGTGGATTTTAATAGGATAACATATAATCCGCTTATATATCGTAATCAACCTGTTTCTTCGTCCATAAAGATTATTATGTCATAACTCACCACCAGGAGAATAAAATGGGAATTAGGTGAGGATCTTCCCCAGTTGACGTCCATAGAATAAAAATATGAGAATGACTTTTGTGGGCATAGTGTCATGTGCCCACCCTAGCTTTTTGATTAGTTATGGTTAAATATAAATATTAAATCTCTGATTATACTATTAAATATGTCAAACTAGTTGTAGACATGTTGTCAATTTATAAATTGAAGTACAAAAATATCAAATTCTAACAAATTCATCAAATTTAATAGAATTTCATGAATTTACTAGAATTTGATGTTTTTGTACTTCAAATTATGATTTGACAACACATTTACAACTAGTATGACATATCTTATACGATGTAGACCTGTTCAGTTGGGAGGGCATGTACTTATTGATGTCATCCACTTATCTCCGTTTGTATACTTAGCCTGTTTGGTTGTATGGATGAAGAGGGATGGGATAGAGTCATCTAGGTTAGATATTAATTTTTTGTTGGCGTTTTGGTTCAGCGTAAAAGCAGAGACATGCATGATCATCCATCACAGGAATGTTGCTTCAATATGATGGCTAAAGCTATCCCTCAAAATTGATAGAACGAAGCCATCCACCTTTGCTGATGATGCTAATTAGTAAAAGATTGGTGATATTTAATAAGTTACTAAATAATCAATATTTGTAAGTACAAAAAATATTAGTTAGTGAGTAGTAATTTAAGTATGATTAGTATTAAGTAGAAAATTTTTAATTGAATTGTGACGATAATGGTTAGATACTATGAACATATTTAATTACATATTTTTTCATATATAAGTAGATAATCTTGTCTATCTCCTCCTTGTCCAGACCACCTTTGAAAGACTGTCTATGAATTTCGGTGTCTGTGTGTGCACTCTCTGTTATTATTAAAAATAGTATCAACATGCATGCATGATCACTGGGAGCGTTGGTCTGCTATGGCTGGGAATGGGGCTGAGGCGGTGGCGGTGAGGCCTTTATAACGAGTGGCGGCCCATCCAGAGGATATTTAGGACGTGGCCTTTGTTCAGTCATCCATGCGCCATTCCTTTACCGTGGGTGCAGTACTGCAGTGTACACCATCATCTGAGCACTGTTGGTACATTCGTTCGATACCGTAGCAAATGGAAATACAGTGCGAACAGTTATTGTCTGCGATACCGCAAAGGATAAGGATCCGTCGACAGTGTCTTGGCACCGGAACATAAGCAAACCCTCTACAGTTAGTTTTTCTTTAGAGTTTTTCCCACACGTGTAAATAAATTGCAATTCTGTCCTGAACTGAATGAATGAAAGGTCAAGTACCTGCCATGATGAACCGTTAGAAAACATATACTACCTTTTTTTTTAGGGTAACGAAGCCGGGAACAGGCGTGCGAGCGTCGGTCTGCTAAGGTTAGAAATGGGCCTTAGGCCTTGTAAGCAGTGGCACCTCTGTTGCGTTGGTAAAGGCTGGATCCGAAGCGAGCGGGCTGCAGATTTGGAGGTGCTTGGGCTAGGACCAAGAAGCCTTTTACGGCGACGTGGGCTCTCAATCAGGACATGGGCTACAGCCGCTTAGCCCGAACAGCAATAGGCTGTGTGCGATGGAGCCGTGCGGTGGCCAGCACCCTTTTGGGTCGTGACTATACCTGTCCAAACGGGCCGCCCGGCACGGCCCGGCCCAGGCATGCCAAGGCACGGCCCATTTCATTTCGGGCCGGCACGACACGGAATTCATTTCGGGCCGTGCCATGCCGGCCCACGTGTCAGGCCGTCGGCCCACGGCACGGCACGAATTACACAGGCCGTGCCGGGCCGGCCCATTAGGTCCGTTAGGCCCGCCGGCCCGTTAGGCACGCCGGCCCATTAACGTTTAAATGAAACAAAAATGGTGGTGAAATATAGAGTTTTAGTGGGATTTGAACTTGGGTCTTCTAGTTTTAAGCAAGAGACTTACCACCAAACCACTAATGGGTTGATGTTTGTATAGAAACCATATATATTTTAAATAACTTCTTTTCGGCCGTGCCTAAATGGACTATTTTCGTGCTTTACCGGACCAAGGCCTAAACGGGCCGTGCCCGTGCCGCCCGTCAGGCCACCCCGTCGGCCCAAGCACGGCACGACACCTCGGGCCGTGCTTTTTTGTGGGCTTCCGGACGGCCCAAAAGCACGGCCCAAATGGCCAGCACTAGTCGTGACATGGCTTATTAATAAGCATGAAGCACAACTCAAAAAAAAAAAAAAAGCATGAGCGAGTCACACCGTAGATACGGGTGGGTGGTCATGCATCACCCTGCAGATTTTGAGAAAAGAAAAAGAAACCGCGCGCCGGGCTTGTGTTGCATGAGGAAGGTTGCGAATCTGGTGGTGGGTGAGGACGAGAGCATGCAGATGCAGCAGGTAATTAAGCAACGGCCGGGAGGATCGGCTGGTTAACCTCAGCCAAGAACCATGCTTTGTTCAAACAGGTTGGTGTGCGTGGCGCAGTGGCGGACCGGGAAGGGTGTCGTTGAAAGCGACGGGCGCTTATTTTTGCATGACCTACGTGATGGATGCATATGATAGCATCGGCATCGTGGGCATGGCGATGGATGCAGCCTTTCCTTTGCGTGACGCCGGCATGCAGTTAATGCAGAGCGCCGGAAGCAGGAAATTAAATGTGATGGCAGTGCAATGCGGGGTTCTCGCTTTCGCGGGCGGGGCAGGTTGCCTGGTCCGTTCCCGGAAGCGGAAGGGAACCCACGTCACGACACTGCGCTTTGCTCTCTCCCTTCTCTGGGTAGGGTAGTGGTGGTGGTGCCCGGCCGAGTAGTACAGTGGACAGCATCTGCATGGCCGCTCTGTCTCTCTTTTTACCTCATCCCACCCGATCGGACCTCAGCAGTGGCCAGAGGACGTCACTTTGACCGGATGGATGTGCTTTGGACGGACCTCACCATGCCACCCGTCATCGATTCCGCTCCCGTAGTATTACCGACCCCGTAACAGCCATGGAACAATCAACGCAGCCATCTCGAGTAATGCTGCTCACCATGCATACTGTTTTTTGTGGTTACAACTAGCTAGTAACTGTCTCCTGCGCCGGTTTTAACCTGTATTAGAGGCAATCGGTTGCAGGCAGCATTTGGATCGAGAGGGAATCCGCTTGGGCCTGCGTGTGATCAGATCAGATGAGATCACGCGCCTGCGGTCGGGGCAGGAAAAAAGGAAGGGCCGGTTTAATTCCAAGGCTGCGCGCGCCCGGCACGCCCTTCTTTCTTTCTTTCTTTCTTTCTTTCTGCGATGCGCCAGTTTCCCTCCCTTTCCGTCCTGCACAACACCTGCTTTCAACCCATTTTTCCTTGTGTTTTTCAGTTTCGAAGCGATCGATCGAGCGTTTTGAATTGTTGTTGCCAAACACTAGTGCTACTTTATGCGTCACAAGACCAAACGGCCACGGCAAAAAGGGTATAGCAGTTTTAATCTTGTGTTTGTGCACAGTTAAATGTGCTTCGAAAGACATGTAATCGATCTGCACTGGTAGCAATTAAAGGAACAACCAGCGCAGCGCGTCATCAAGAACCCGGGCCTTCCGGTCTTCTCACCGGCGGAGAGGTTCGGGGAATAATCCCGTCCGGCCCAGCCACCGCCGGAGGGAGCCCAGCAACAGGGAGGAGGAGGATTACCAAGTGGGCAAGCGGATTCTGTTTCCACCCCGAGGCCTATTGTGTGCGGCCAGTGGCCCTGAGATAAATGGGAAGCAGAGCACATGGAGACGAGTTAACCCAGGACAACCATGGAAGAACTGCAGGACGTACCGGCACACAGCAGCCGTGAAGACCGCAGGCGTAGCAACGAACGTGGTGTGCTTTGTCGTCCCTTCGCGTGGATGCACACGCAGGAGCCCAGCGAGTCAGCCTTTCTCGGAGAACTCAACCGGAGCATGCGGTCCGACGACCGGCAGGTGGCTCCGACGACCGACGGCGTAGCGGAAAGGAGTCGCGCATCGCCGGAGAGCAGCAAGCCGTTTTCCGAACCCACGCCCATTCGACTGCGGGTCAAGGCCGCCGTGCGGATTCAGCTAGTCCGCGTGTCGCTGGAGAGGATCGAGGAGGACGTCACCGGGGAGGAGAAGAAGCTCAGCATCCCGGTTCGTGCGCCGCCGGCAACGACCCAAGTGGTGGCCGTGGAACCGTGACCTCCGGAGCCCGTGCCGTCGACGGCTACGGTTCACGCGGGCCATCAAGAACCCGGGCCTTCCGGTTCTTCTCACCGGAGAGGTTCGGGGAATAATCCTGTCCGGCCCAGCCATCGCCGGAGGGAGCCCGAGCAACAGGGAGGAGGAGGATTACCAAGTGGGCAAGCGGATTCTGTTTCCACCCCGAGGCCTATTGTGCTCGGCCGGTGGCCCTGTGATAAATGGGAAGCGGAGCACATGGAGACGAGTTAACCTAGGACATCCATGGAAGAAGTGCAGGACGTACCGGCACACAGCGGACGTGAAGATCACGGGCGTAGCAACAAACGCGGTGTGCTTTGTCGTCCCTTCGCGTGGATGCACATGCGGGAGCTCGGCGAGTCGGCCTTTCTCGGAGAACTCAACCGGAGCATGCGGTCCGACGACCGGCAGGTGGCTCCGACAGCCGGCGGCATGGCGGAAAGGAGCCGCGCATCGCCGGAGAGCAGCAAGCCGTTTTCCGAACCCGCGCCCATTCGATCGCGGGTCAAGGCCACCGCGCGGCTTCAGCTAGTCGAGGATCGAGGAGGACGCCACCGGGGAGGAGAGGAAGCTCAACATCCCGGTTCGTACGCCGCCGGCAACGACCCAAGTGGCGGTCGTGGAACCGTGTCCTCCGGAGCCCGTGCCGTCTACGGCTACGGTTCACGCGGGCCATCAAGAACCGGGGCCTTCCGGTTCTTCTCACCGGAGAGGTTCGGGGAATAATCCCGTCCGGCCCAGCCACCGCCGGAGGGAGCCCAGCAACAGGGAGGAGGAGGATTACCAAGTGGGCATGCGGATTCTGTTTCCACCCCGAGGCCTATTGTGCGTGGCTAGTGGCCCCGAGATAAATGGGAAGCAGAGCATGGAGGCGAGTTAACCCAGGACATCCGTGGAAGAACTGCAGGACGTACTGGCACACAGCAGCCGTGAAGATCACAGGCGTAGCAACAAATGCGGTGTGCTTTGTCGTCCCTTCGCGTGGATGCGCACGCGAGAGCCCGACGAGTCAGCCTTTCTCGGAGAACTCAACCGGAGCATGCGGTCCGACGACCGGCAGGTGGCTCCGGCGGCTGGCGGCGTGGCGGAAAGGAGTCGACGCGCATCGCCGGAGAGCAGCAAGCCGTTTTCCGAACCCGCGCCTATTCGAGTGCGGGTCAAGGCCGCCGCGCGGCTTCGGCTAGTCGAGGATCGAGGAGGACGCCACCGGGGAGGAGAGGAAGCTCGGCATCCCGGTTCGTGCGCCGCCGGCAACGACCCAAGTGGCGGTCGTGGAACCGCGTCCTCCGGAGCCCGTGTCGTCTACGGCTACGGTTCACGCGGGCCATCAAGAACCCGGGCCTTCCGGTTCTTCTCACTGGAGAGGTTGAGGAATAATCCCGTCCGGCTCAGCCACCGCCGGAGGGAGCCCAGCAACAGGGAGGAGGAGGATTACCAAGTGCGCAAGCAGATTCTGTTTCCACCACGAGGCCTGTTGTGCGCGGCCGGTGGCCCTGAGCTAAATGGGAACCAGAACACATTGTGACGAGTTAACCCAGGACATCCATGGAAGAACTGCAGGACGTACCGGCACACAGCAGCCGTGAAGATCATAGATGTAGCAACAAACGCGGTGTGCTTTGTCGTCCCTTCGCGTGGATGCGCACGCAGGAGCCCGACGGGTCAGCCTTTCTCTCGAGAACTCAACCGGAGCATGCGGTCCGACGACCGGCAGGTGGCTCCGGCGGCCGATGGCGTGGCGGAAAGTGTCGCGCATCGCCGGAGAGCAGCAAGCCGTTTTCCGAACCCGCGCCCATTCGACTGCGGGTCAAGGCCGCCGCGCGGCTTCAGCTAGTCCGCGTGTCGCTGGAGAGGATCGAGGAGGACGCCACCGGGGAGGAGAGGAAGCTCAGCATCCCGGTTCGTGCGCCGCCGGCAACGACCCAAGTGGCGGTCGTGGAACCGTGTCCTCCGGAGCCCGTGCCGTCTACAGCTACGTTTCACGCGGGGCATCAAGAACCATGGCCGTCCGGTTCTTCTCACCGGAGAGGTTTGGGGAATAATCCCGTCCGGCCCAGCCACCGCCGGAGGGAGCCCAACAACAGGGAGGAGGAGGATTACCAAGTGCGCAAGCAGATTCTGTTTCCACGCCAAGGCCTGTTGTGCGCGGCCAGTGGCCCTGAGATAAATGGAACCAGAGCACATAGAGACGAGTTAACCCAGGACATCCATGGAAGAACTGCAGGACGTACCGGCACACAGCAGCCGTGAAGATCACAGGCGTAACAACAAACGCGGTGTGCTTTGTCGTCCCTTCGCGTGGATACACACGCAGGAGCCCGGCGAGTAAGCCTTTCTCGAAGAACTCAACCGGAGCATGCGGTCCGACGACCGGCAGGTGGCTCCGACGGCCGGCGGCGTGGCGGAAAGGAGTGGTGCATCGCCGAAGAGCAGCAAGCCGTTTTCCGAGGCTGCGCGCGCCCGGCACGCCCTTGTTTCTTTCTTTCTTCCTTTCTGCGCGCGCAGACTAGTAGTGCGGCCCGCGATGCACCAGTTTCCCTCTCTTTCCGTCCTGCACACCTGCTTTGAACCTATTTTTCCTTGTGTTTTTCAATTTCGAAGCGATGGATCGAGCGTTTTGAATTGTTGTTGCCAAACACTAGTGCTACTTTATGCGTCACAAGACGAAACGGCCACGGCAAAACGGGAGTACCAGTTTTCACCTTGTGTTTGTGCACAGTTAAACGCGCTTGCAAAGACAAGATGTAATAATCGATCTGCACTGCTAGTACAATACCTGGCGGCCGGGTGATAAGAAACCAGTAATTGAAGGAAAACAGTGACAAGCGCCTCACCATGGAGCGAAATTCATTAAGTAGCAGTGAATTAGTACTAATAAGCAGCCTGTTGTTACTGAGACAAAGTAGTAGTACTACTAGCTGGAGGCAGGCAGCACATTGCGCGACTACTGACAACAAGATCACCAGTCACATCATCATCCCAAACATCCTGTCTCCAGCGGTAACTTGAAAACCCAACACGTAAATGAAAGAGAGTAACAACTAGGAACACACGCCGGTCGATCCAGCAACCACAGGTCAATTCCCTATCTACACAGACGCATCCACACCGATGCATGGACGGAAGGAAGAAGAAGACGCGGTCAGAGCCAGAGCGCGCCGGCCTGCTTGAGCAGCGGCACGAGCGTGCCGTTGATGTGGCACGCCATGACCTTCTCGACCCCGCCGAGCAGCCTGCCGCCGACGAACACGACGGGCACGGGCGGCTGCCCCGGGGGCAGCAGCCTGGCGAGCGCGGCGTGGATCTCGCGCCCGGACGCCGACCCGTCGTCGAGCTCGTAGACCGTGGGGCCCACGCCCAGGCCCAGGAGGAGGCGCTTCACCACGTGGCACATGCAGCACCCGCTCGCGCTGAACACCACCACCGCGTTGCCCCCGCCATGCGCGCCACGCGCTCGTACACCGCCATCGACGAGGACGAGTCCGAGTCGGTCGACGCGTCCACGGCGGCGGCGGCGGCGGCGTTGTCGGCGACCTCCATGCGCAGCATCTTCGGGTGCGACGGCGGGTTTGGGGATTGGGGATTGGGAGGGCTGCTGTGGTGGGCTGATGAAGAAGCAGCGAAAGGGATTGGGGAAGCGATGCCGGCGCGGCGCGTGGTTTTATAGGAGGGCGGACGGAAGAGGGGAAGAAGGGATTTGGAAATTTGGATCGGCGTGGGAAGATGTGGGACGCGTGGGGCCCACGAGTCAAAGCAAGCGACACGGATCGCTTTTTGCAGGTGGTCGAGAGGAGAGGCAGCGACCTCTCTCCGCGACCAACCGCCCGGCAACTCCCTGCTTCTCCATTCCCTTCCACTCTAGTCTAGCCTAGAGCGAGAGAGAGACTCTCTAGAGAGAGAGAGAGAGAGAGAGAGAGATGGGTGGGGATCGGAGGAGGTTAAAGTGCCTGTTGCAACGGCAGTAGTAGCTTTTTGCGTGGGCGAGGAACGTGCCAAAGGGAACCTGACGGGCGCATCACCTCCGGCGTTGGCATTTGTTGGGACCTCATGAGATGCTGCATGTACTACTGGTACGTACACAGACCAACCAGCCGTTTCTACTCCATGATGCTGAGTAGAGGAGGCGGAGGCCGCGTTATTAGTTTTTTGCGCGGAATTAAGGGAAAGATTTTTGTGTGTGTGTGTTTACTGGCAGGACGAGTGCGCACCGCGTGATCTGGGCGCGTACACCGCGTGACGACCGATATACGGACGGTACAAGAACGAACGAGGGCCGACACGTCGGCACGGCGCCGCAGCCCGACAGGCGGCCGACAGCGCGACGTCTCCCTCTCTCTCTCTCTCCGCCGCGGCATCCGTCAGCCGCCTGGCGGGCCCCACCACCAACCCCGATCACCAACGACGGGACCACCGCTCTCTCCTTTTCTTCTTGGCTGATGACGTCCGGCCGTTCAACGCGAATCCCGCAGGGCATCGCATCATCCGCCATCACGCGTCTGCGGGTTATTAACCGTCGTCGCGGCACGATGATCGTCTCGAAACGGTTATGCCGCATCACGAGATCTTGCTGTGCCTGAGCTACCTCCTCCTCCTCCTCCTCAGATCCGCTACCAAACCAACAACCGATGAACCCTTGAGATGACATGTATCTGCCGGGATCGGAGAACCAGGACCGGACGAAAAACATGAGAGACCAGCAACGGCATCATCGATGAGCGGGCGTCCGGGACGATTCGCCCGAGGCGAAATGCCGTGTCTGCGCGGTCAAAAGCGGGAGAGGAGGAGAGAAGGCGTGATGCCCTCTCACGGCACGCTGCCCGCCCTGCAATCCTTTTTCTTCCCCGGTCCCGCTTGCCCTTGTTACCTTCTCCGGCTGCCACCACCACGTCCCCCCTAGACTGCTTGCTGCTCTAGCTGCACTAGTACACTAGTAACAATCTACAAGATTTCATACTAATCAATTTTCTTTTTACACAAGTGAGCAGGAGAGTCCCCAACCTGTTTTTACAATTCCTGTACAAACAGCGTATTTACAGAGCTCTTCAAATAAGGTTGGCGATATTTAGGACACTTCATAGTACTGATAATAACTAGCTCCTAGTTTATTGCTTAATTATGATTATGGCAACATATTGTACTAGCGGTATGTGTTTACAAATTATTAATTAATAGTATACTATTATTACTGATATAAACAATAAATACGTGAGATTCCAGTACCTCCTCCAACCAAACAGAATTACAGCATCACTTTATTTATTTCGAATGTCTAATAAACCTTGCGGTCCGTGTGGGACTGGATTCCTTCCACCGTTGATAAATTTATATATCTTCTTCTATGTGTTAGTTTTATGAAGCTCGTGTCATGCTACGTGTATATGATCGATCCACGTAGCAGCATACTATATGCATTACTCGATCGGGCAACGTTTGGCAATTTATTCAACATGTACAGAGTTATCATTTGAGAATTACCAACGTATCGTTAATAGTAATACACATGGCAACAACGTAATGGGCGCTACCCATGTGATTAGGGGTTGCCACGCCATCCTAATTCATGCGCACAGAACGTAAAGGTCATAAGCAAATGTGATAGAACCCACCACCCATGTCTTTAAGATGTGTCACCCTCGGTTACAACATAAGTAGCAATTGAGTAGTAGCATGTTAGACAAAAGGGGCATCAATATAGTCTTACAGATGTGGAATTTTAGCATTACAACTGTAACCCTAAACCCACAACATGAAAGGCAAAATACAATTTGCGGTAAAATAACAAAACGTTACTCAACATCAACAATCTACTACCCCCCCCCCCCCACACAGACACACAACATGAAGGCAAAAAGAACCATATGTGCAATACAAATATTTTAAGAGCAATTTTCTATAATTAATTACCAAGCATTTAGTTGTGTCCAATTTATCATTCTTTTTATTCTTAATAGGTTAGTTTCAAGTGCAAGTGGAAAAAGACATACAATTATGCACTAATAACGAGGATTGATCGTTAATTTACAAATTGTTAGTTTAATGTAAATGTCTAAGATTTATCAGCCATATTTCTCATATTCTTTTGTTATGATGATCAAACACGATCTAAAATAGATGGTAATATCGACTAAAAACAAAGGAAGGTCAAACATGTGAACATCGATGATGATTAAATAGATATGCGGACGAATTGAGAGGTCAGCAGCAAACCAACAAATACATGAGATTATGTATGGAAACAAAGAGAAGTGGTTATATCCTTCCTCGAGTCCATATCTTTCTATGGCTAATAGAATTCTGACTAGAGATAACTTGGAGAAGAGAAAGCACATAGAGGATAACACTTGCTTATTCTGCAAGGAAAAGGAGTCGATCCACCACATTTTCTTCGGTTGTGTAGTGGCTAGTAGGATTTGGGAGGACTTAAGTAAGATTACTACTGTTAGAATAGGGGCAAACTATGAATCGGTGGCCGGTTTATGGCTGTCCAACAAGAAATTTAAAGTTGTTAACATTTTTAGTTCTGCTGTTCTCTGGACTATTTGGAAACTATGGAACTCTATATGCTTCCAGAATACAAACTGGAAAAATGCTCGGGTGGTATGGCAGAGGATGGTTGCAATGCTAAAGAAGCTGGATCTCTTTGCCCAACCAAATACATGGAGACATACTATGCTTGGATGGAGAAAGCTGGAAGAGTTAGCGAACCAACCGGAAAGGTTGATGAGTGAAAGTGCATCTAGGCCCCTAATTATGGTTTTGAGTGATCGACGTCAATACAATTAAAAAGGACTAATATTCTAAATGAGCTTGTGCGCAGTGCATAACTAAAATTCAATTGAGAGCAAAGAAACACAAAAAGGAAGTGGTCATACTCGCTCATACGTGCAAGATTTGAAAAATGGATCGCTCATGCTCAAGATCAAGCTATGAAGCCTTTTATTTATGTCTTGAGTATAGGAAACACCGTACTATCAAGAGGGACACACAAGTATGAAGTGTGAAAAATGAAAGTGCTCAAAACTCATTCCAAACACAAAATATCATTTGGAGTCGGACATATCCGACTCACTCGGATATTGGACTCGGACTCCGGAGAGCTAGCCAAAGAAATTCCACATAAACTCGGACATATCCGACTCAGTCGGACAGAGAGTCGGACTCCGAACCGTGACACACTTTTGAAACCCTAGGAGTCGGACAATCCGACTCGGTCGGATATATCCGACCCCACGAGGGTACTCGGACTTATCCGAGTTATGTCGGATTTAAGACTCGGACTCCGAGAGCGAAATCCAATCTTTCGAAACCCTAGCAGTCGGATGTATCCGACTCACTCGGACATATCCGAGTCAGATCCGAGCCAATGACTCTTTTGAGTGCCCCGGCTATAAAAGTGGACCTCGTCCACTTTTGGCCGGTTGGCACTCCCCACATTCTCAAAAATACTCCCCAACTCACTCAAGCTCTCCTCTTCTTCAAGTTTGATTCCCCACTCCAATCCTTGGTGGATTTGTGAGAAGATTGAGGAGAAAATCGTTGAGCTTCATCTCCATCTAAAGAGCACTTGATTTCTTCCATCGCCGGTACTTGGTGTGTTTGTTACTCTTGGGGATTCATCCCCTAGACGGTTAGGCGTTACCCGGCGAGCTCCCAAGCTTGTGGTTGAGACTCGGGTCGTTTGTATTGCCCCTCCCTTCGTGGAGCTTTGATTTAGTGGATTTAAACCGGCCTTTGTGGCGGTTTGACGAGGTTTAGGGTTGAGAGCAACCCGGTCCTTGGTGGACTCCTCAACGGAGACGTAGGCTTCTTGGTGGAGCTGAACTTCGGTGAAAAATCGTGTGTCTTTGTGTCTCCCTTTATTTCTTGCAAATTGATGTGCTATAGCTCTAGGGTGTTCTTGCTTAAATTCCTAGATTTACTTGCATAGGTGGCTTGCTTGTTTGTCTTCTTGTAGCCCTAGCTTTCTAGTGTTGCTTGCTGCTTTCTTGTTGCTTTATTTCCACGGATTTGTCCATCTTGACTCCCGTTCCCCTTTCCGCACGAGGGAGTCGGATTTGTCCTACTCTAGTCGGATATTAGTCCATAGTCGGACTTATCCTACTATAGTCGGACATTTGAGTCGGACAAATCTTTCCTGCGTATTTAATTTGTTAAATTAAGTGATTTTCAGGATTATCGCCTATTCACCCCCTCTAGGCGACTTTCAATTGGTATCGAGCAGGTATCTTCGTTGACGCCTCACCGCTTGAAGATTAAAGATGGCAAATGAGAAAGATGCAACCGTTAGTGGTAGTGGTGAAGCACCACCTAAGGTAACCGATGAAGGAAGGCATGAAAACTCACCGGGTGATCGCTGGAGAAGGAAGTGAAAAAGGAATTGCCAAGGATGGAAATGTGCCAAGTGCTTTGCCATTAAGCTATAACAAAACACCATACTCCTACAGATGACGGAAGAGATGAGCATATTGGACAAGGGTCCGGTAGACTACCATATTTTGATGGTCAATACTTTGATCATTGGAAAACAAAGATGCTACTACATTTGGACTCAATGCATCAAAATGTGAGAAGTGTAACTCAAAATGGATTCTTGTGGGAATGTAGAAGCAAGCCAACCGCACAAGACTTGTTCAATGTAAGATGCAATGTGGCGGCAGCTAGTGCTCTAGTATCCGCACTTAGTCCCGCTGAGTATGAGAAGGTAACCGGATTGGAGGATGCCCATCAAATTTGGTTGAAGCTTGAATTGGTTCATGAGGGCATTGATAGTGTGAAGGAGTCTAAGCTAGAAGGGCTTAGAGAAGAGTTTAACTACTTTGTCATGAGGACGGATGAAGGGCCAAGGGAGGCCCATGATAGGATGATGAGGATAGTTAACATGAGAAGAGCACTTGGAGAGAAGGTGTTGGACTTGGATGTGAATAGAAGGTTACTACAAGCATTGCAAGCATGGGATGCAAACATAGTGTCCAACATAAGGGACAAAGATGGCTTTAGATACTTTACCACCGATGAAGTGATTGGAAAGGTGCTTTCCCAAAAACAGCAAATTGATCAAGGGAATAGAATTAACGCTTTGCTTAGAGACAAGGAAAAGGCTAGTGGGAGCAAGAATGATTTGGCTCTCAACGCCGAACAAGAAAAGAAAAAGAAGGTGGTTGAGGAGAGTGATGATAATAGTGATGATGAGATGGCTCTCTTCGTGAAAAGATTCAACAAGCTCATGTCAAAGAGAAGCTTCAAGAAGGATGATCAAGACAAGAGCAAGTCAAGAAAGGCCAAAAACAAGTGCTACATTTGTGGAGACAAAGGTCACTTCATGGCGGAGTGTCCGGAAAACTACAAGAACAAGCAAAACAAGAAGGGTGACAAGAAGTACAAGAAGCATAGAAAGTACCGTCGGGGTGAAGCACACATTGGGCAAGAGTGGAACTCCGATGGATCATCTTCCTCCTCCGAGTCGGAATCCGATGAAGAAAAGGGAGGGATTGCTTCACTTGCAATAGGGCTAACACCGACCAACTCCTCCTTGTTTGGAAGCTTAACCGATGATGAAGATGACACCGGGCACAAGTGCATGATGGCCAAAGGGTCCAAGGTAAACACTAATGCTAGTTCTCAAATTCCTAACATGTTTGATTTGTTGGACATTATTGAGCAGGAAAAGGAGAACAATGAGAGGCAAGAGGAGCTTCTTGAGAAACAAGAAGAAATGCTTGTTCAAGAGAAGCAAAGGGTGCTTGAACTTGAGAAGCTCCTAGAAGTTGAGAGGAAGAAGAATGAGGACTTAGTGAAGTCCCTAAAAATGGTTGAAAATGAAAGTGTGACACTTAAAGTCACAAATGTGACACTTCAAGAGAAGCGTGATAACTTGCAAAAGGATCATAACTCTCTTAAAGTGCAATTTGAGGAAATTAAGTGTAACACTACTTCCTCTCAATCTTCGTCTTGCCCCCGTCTAGCATTGAGTGTTCTAGGTGTCTCAAGGTTGATGTTGAAGCTTGTACAAGAAACATCAAGACCATTGGTGACTTGAAGAAGCAAGTGCAAGAGCTTCAAGACCAAGCACAAAAGAAGAAGAAGGTCGTTGATGACGCCAAGGCCGAGTATGCAAGGGGTGCATACACCAATGTGAGACGGTCACATGTGAAGGATGGCATTGGGTACAAGCAAGGTGACAAGCATAATGCAAGAATCAACAAGAACGGCACCGAATTCATCAAGTTCACCAAAGAGAGTGGACACCAAAATAAGCAAGTCAAGACGGAGAAGCAAATCAAGAATACTAACAAATCTTCTCTTATTTGTGATTTGCGTACTAATGTGCCTAACCCCTCTTGTGCTCTCTTTAATGATTTTGATGCGACCTATGTGCTAATGAGAAACAAGTATGGTCGTGTTTATGCGAAATATGTTGGGCCACGCAACAAGACACACAAATCTTGTGTGTGGGTGCCCAAGGCACTTGTTACTAATGTGAGAGGACCCAAACAAATTTGGGTACCTAAAAACAAAGCATAAATTGTTTTGTAGGAATACTCCTCCGGTGGCTCATCATGGGTGGTGGATAGTGGATGCACCAATCATATGACCGGAGACAAGAAAATGTTCGAGTCATTCGAGCCAAGCAAAGAAAGAAATGAATATATCACCTTTGGAGACAATGGAAAAGGCTATGTGTTGGGATATGGTAACATTCCTTTAACTTTTCCGCATTCACTTTCGAAGGTTATGCTTGTGGATAACGTTGACTTCAATTTGTTGTCTATCTCACAACTTTGTGGAATGGGCTACAATTGTTTGTTCAACGACAAGGGTGTGATTGTCTCAAGGAGAAGTGATGGCTCGATTGCTTTTGAGGGTGTGCTCAAAGGGAAGCTTTATGTCGTGGATTTTACCGCGGATAAAGCAAAACTTGACACATGCTTAGTTGCAAAGTCCGACATGGGATGGTTGTGGCATAGACGACTAGCCCATGTCGGTATGAGAAATCTTCACAAACTCCAAAAGGGCGGTCATATCCTTGGACTAACGGATGTTTGCTTTGAGAAAAATAAGATTTGTAGTGCATGCCAAGCCGGAAAACAAGTTGGAGCACCACACCCATCCAAGAACATAGTGACAACTACAAGACCATTGGAGATGCTTCACATGGATCTTTTCGGTCCCATCGCCTACATAAGCATTGGCGGTAACAAATATGGACTTGTTATTGTTGATGATTATTCTCGCTTCACGTGGGTATTCTTTTTGTGTGATAAAGGTGAAGTGAAAGATGTACTCAAGACATTCTTGAAAAGAGCACAAAATGAATTTGAAGTGAAGATCAAGGCCATAAGAAGCGACAACGGTACCGAGTTCAAGAACACTCAAGTTGAAGAGTACCTTGATGAAGAGGGCATCAAGCATGAGTTTTCGGCACCCTACACACCGCAACAAAATGGGGTGGCCGAAAGAAAGAACCGCACTCTCATAGAGATGGCAAGAACCATGCTTGATGAATACAAGACCTCCGATCGTTTTTGGGCCGAAGCAATCAACACCGCATGCCATGCCTCAAATCGGTTGTATCTCCATCGATCTGTTGAGAAAAACGCCATACGAGCTACTAACCGGTAAAAAGCCTAACATCTCGTACTTTCGAGTTTTTGGGAGTAAATGTTTCATGCTCAACAAGAAACCCAAGACTTCAAAGTTTTCCCCTAAAGTTGATGAAGGTTTCTTGCTTGGGTATGGGTCAAATTGTCACGCCTATCGTGTCTTTAACAAAACCACCGGTTGCGTTGAAGTTTCACGGGACGTGACGTTTGACGAATCTAACGGCTCTCAAGGGGAGCAAGTTGTTATTAACAATGCAGATGTTGAGGCTCCTAGGGAAGCAATCAAAAGGATGTCACTTGGTGATGTGAGACCGCAAGAACCGCAAAATGATCAAGATCAACCTCCCCCTCAAGTCAAGACCAACCATGCACAAATCATGATCAAGTTGATCAAGATCAAGAGGTTGGCAATGAAGATCATGCTCAAGGACAAGATGATGAACCCATGTCGCATGATCAAGAGGTTGAACAAGACGGCGGTCAAACAAGCTCACATCCACCACACCCAAGAGTGCATCAAAGTGTGCAACGTGATCACCCCGTGGAACAAATTCTTGGTGACATAGAAAAGGGGGTAATCACTCGTTCTCGTGTTTGCAATTTTTGTGAACATTACTCTTTTGTCTCTTCTTTGGAGCCATTTAGAGTAGAAGAAGCACTCGAGGACTCGGATTGGGTGATGGCCATGCAAGAGGAATTGAACAACTTCACAAGAAATGAAGTTTGGACATTAGAAGAAAGACCAAGAGGCAAGAATGTTGTGGGCACCAAGTGGGTGTTTCGCAATAAGCAAAATGAAGACGGTGTTGTGACAAGAAACAAAGCAAGATTGGTGGCAAAAGGATATTCACAAGTAGAAGGATTGGATTTTGATGAAACCTATGCCCCCGTGGCTAGGCTTGAGTCAATAAGAATACTACTTGCCTTTGCCACTCACCACAACTTCAAGTTGTATCAAATGGACGTGAAGAGTGCTTTCCTCAACGGACCAATCAAGGAAGAAGTGTACGTGGAGCAACCACCGGGCTTTGAAGACCCCAAGTATCCTAACCACGTGTACAAACTCCATAAGGCGCTCTATGGGCTTAAACAAGCACCAAGAGCATGGTATGAATGCCTTAGGGATTTCCTTTTGAAAAAGGGGTTTGAAATGGGCAAGGCCGATGCAACCCTCTTCACTAAGCGTTTTGATTATGATATATTTGTGTGCCAAATTTATGTCGATGACATAATATTTGGTTCTACTAATCAAACGTTTTGTGATGATTTTAGCAAGATAATGACAAAGAGGTTCGAGATGTCTATGATGGGAGAGTTGACATTCTTTCTAGGATTTCAAGTCAAGCAACTCAAGGAGGGCACCTTCCTATGTCAAGCCAAGTACACTCAAGACATATTGAAGAAGTTTGACATGGACAAGGCAAAGCCCGCCAAGACACCCATGGCTACAAACGGCCATCTCGACCTCACCAAGAAAGACAAGCCGGTTGATCAAAAGGTTTTTCGCTCTATGATCGGCTCTTTGCTTTATCTTTGTGCATCTTGGCCCGATATCATGCTTAGTGTGTGTATGTGTGCACGTTTTCAAGCCGCTCCTATGGAGTGCCACATGGTGGCCGTTAAAAGAATCTTGAGATATCTAGTGCATACACCCAACCTAGGGCTTTGGTACCCCAAGGGTTCAAAGTTCAACCTAATAGGCTATTCCGATGCGGATTATGCCGGGGACAAAGTGGATAGGAAGAGTACCTCCGGGACGTGCCAATTCTTGGGTAGGTCCCTAGTGTCGTGGTCGTCCAAGAAACAAAATTCCGTTGCCCTTTCCACAGCCGAAGCGGAGTATGTGGCAGCCGGTAGTTGTTGTGCACAACTACTATGGATGCGACAAACTCTAAGGGACTATGGTTACAAGTTGAACCGTATTCCACTCCTATGTGACAACGAGAGTGCCATAAAGCTAGCTTACAACCCCGTTGAGCATTCGCGCACAAAGCACATAGACATTAGACATCACTTCTTGAGAGATCATTCTATCAAAGGGGATATTGAAGTGAGTCATGTGAGAACCGATGAACAATTAGCCGATATTTTCACCAAGCCACTAGACGAAGGCCGTTTTTGTTATTTAAGGAGTGAGCTAAATATTCTTGATTCTAGTAATGTGGCTTGAAGGCTTGCATATCTGCTGTGACTTAGAGTAATTGTTTTTGAAAAATAAAATTCTTGAAAAATCTTGTATGTTTTGTTTTTCGAAATTATTTGGTTCTTGATCTTTGGATCATGCGGATTTGGATGTAATCATTGTTGGAATGATTGATTGTAGCTGGCTACATCCAATGAAGTTTTTAGCACATGTCCTTAAGTTTAATTGAGATCAAGAGAGAAAAGAGTGAAGGATCTCTCTCGCTCCTGGAGCAAGGCGAGTTAAAACCGCAGAGTCGGATTTATCCGACCCAGTCGGATTTATCCGACTATCCCTCAGGAGTCGGACATTGTCCGACGGAGTCGGACATATCCAACTCCACGGGATTTTTACCCTATAAGCCCGAATCCAACTTACCCCTTCACCCTAACTCCCTCATTCAAACTCCAACTTTCTCTCTCCTCTCCAAACGGCGGCGCGAGCTCTCCACCGGCGATCTCCCTCCTCCACCGGCGATTTGGTGAGATTTGTGGGGGAAAGGCTCCTCCTACTCGGACTCTATCCGACTCCATTGTTAGCCTCAAGGTTTTTCCCTAATCCCATCTTTTCACCTAAGGTTTAAAGTCAACTTCCATGGATTAGGTGCTCTAGTGTTTCCCCTGCCTAGATGTTGCATAGATGTTGTTCCTAGGATGCTATAGATGCTCTAAACGCAATATGGCTAGGAATGTGCGGTAGATCTATGCGGAATAGCGATTTTAGTAAAAATCCTGTTGTAGTCGGACATGTCCGAGTGAGTCGGATATATCCGACTCCCTCCGACTAGTCGGATTTTGTCCGACCCAGTTGGACATATCCGACTCCAACAGAATTTTCACTAAAGTTCGAAATTGTGCATTACTTCTATCCAAACTCAAATGTCTATGCTATCCATCTCATACCATTCCTTGTTTATCTTTTGTCGGCATGGGTCGTTCGTCTACCAATCCCCATCCGGAAAAGAGGGCAAAAGTTGCCGGAAAGAAAAGGAGTAGAACCATCCATCTTCCTATTGTTGAACCAAGGGAAGAAGAGGAACCCACCGAGATCCGCAGGAGATGAGGGATGTGGTGGTCCATCCCGGAGTTGACCGTGTGATGATTGACTATATCAAAGGGGCTGAGGCAGCGGCAACCGAAGCAAGAGAGGTGAACTGGTTTGACATGGAACGGGAGTCTCTAGACAACCGTTTCTGGTCTCACTTTCACACGGACTGGTACATGTGTGCCTACAGGAGCAAGGTGAAGCCCACGAGTGCCAATGCAGTACATAGATTGGGACTACATGTCAAGCGAGCACACAGCTTTGTTTGATGAGGTCATTGCTATGTGTGAGTTTCATGGACTCAAGGAGATCATGTGTTTCAAGTATGATTGGAACCAGGAGATAGTGTGTCAGTTCTACTCCACTGTGTTTTTTGACAAGAACTTGGGCAGGTTTTGGTGGATGACTGATGGAGAGAAGCTTTCTTGTACCTTCAGTAGATTTGCAAACATTCTTGGATTGAGGGACACAATGAACAGGGATCTTCGCTTGCATGATTCAGATTCTCTCAACCCGGAGCTCATGAGGTACATGTATGAGGATGAGGACACGTGCAAGCCACCCTTTGCTCACGGTCTCAAGCCTCTTTATGTGGTCTTGCACAGGATGCTTCGCCTCACTCTCTCACCTAGGGGTGGCAATGCAGATCATGTTGCATCATATGCCAAGGATTTATTTCATATCTTGCCCACTCAAAGGAAATTCAATGTGTGGGACTTTATCTTCAGTGAGATGTGGCACTCGCTCCGTGGACGCTAGACGTGCTTGTGTGTATGCACCTTTTGTGATGTGCATGATTGAGAAGATCTCCAAGAAGACCTTCAACAAGGACTGCACGCACAAACCCCTTCAGCCTAGGATGCCGGCCAATGCTCCTAAGTCTTCATCCCAGGGTATACCTCCGGTTGCTCCAGCTGCTCCTGCTCCCGTTCGGACCCGTTCTTCAGCTCCTAGCTCTAGCACGGCTCCTCGTCCTGGATAGAGCCCGTGGTCGTGGTGCTAGCACGAAGAGCAAGAGCGCTCTCTTCAAGATGCTTAAGGGTCTCTTCGGCATGTGCCGACGGATTGATGCCAAGGTGGACGAGTCTTAAGCGGGATAATGAGGTGATAAAGGCAAGGCGAAGATTATTCTTGATCATCTTCGGATCACTTCTCCTAGAGTTCCCTCTCCAGAGCCCGCACCTGCTCCTCCTCCAGCTTGAGTATCCTTGGGACTCATTCACCCCGGATGAGTCGCTCTACTTTGGCTACTTTCCTCCTCCACCTTTCTCTTCGAGTTCCGGCTTTACCACTCGCTCCTACCGGCCCTAGCACCGGTACCTCCACACACACTCGGTTTCACTATGAGGAGGATGAGCCCGTGGCAGCAGCCTCCGAGGAAGAAGAAGAAGAAGAAGGAGAAGAAGAAGAAGAGGAGGACCCCAAAGGCAAGGGCCCCGTTGAGGAAGAAGAAGAAGATGACGACGACGACGATGAGGATTGGGGCGATGATGAGTAGGCTTCCTCTCCTCCTTTTGGTGTTTTGATGCCAAAGGGGAGAAGTAAAAATTCCCGAGTTTCCGTTGTGAGTAGAGCAAGTGAGAGTTGCTCTTGTATCTTGTTTTACTTTATGGACATGTTGCTTCATTTGAGTTGTAATCGTGGTGAACTATGTGGTGTGTTTTTTATTTGTAATAACTAGTTTTAATTATTTATGTGATAAACTATGCTCTATGAATGATGGATGGTGTAATGTTTTTTTAATTTCTAGTTGCATTTGTGTGATTCACATGTCATATGCATAGTTGTTGTCCTTTTGTATTATATGCCTTGTGAGTAAAATGCATGGAAGTAGGGGAGCTCTCTTGTTTTCTCTCAAAATATGTGCTTTTGGTTTTAAAATGACCAAATATTGAATTCAACTCATGCACACATTTAGGGGGAGCTCTCTTCTACTTGCTCTCTTGTTCAAGCTCTTTTTATACTTAATTGTGAATTTTAGTTGTATTGTCATCAATCACCAAAAAGGGGAGATTGAAAGTGCATCTAGGCCCCTAATTATGGTTTTGAGTGATTGACGTCAATACAATTAAAAAGGACTAATATTCTAAATGAGCTTGTGCGCAGTGCATAACTAAAATTCAATTGAGAGCAAAGAAACACAAAAAGGAAGTGGTCATACTCGCTCATACGTGCAAGATTTGAAAAATGGATCGCTCATGCTCAAGATCAAGCTATGAAGCCTTTTATTTATGTCTTGAGTATAGGAAACACCGTACTATCAAGAGGGACACACAAGTATGAAGTGTGAAAAATGAAAGTGCTCAAAACTCATTCCAAACACAAAATATCATTTGGAGTCGGACATATCCGACTCACTCGGATATTGGACTCGGACTCCGGAACCGTGACACACTTTTGAAACCCTAGGAGTCGGACAATCCGACTCGGTCGGATATATCCGACCCCATAGGGGTACTCGGACTTATCCGAGTTATGTCGGATTTAAGACTCGGACTCCAGAGCGAAATCCAATCTTTCGAAACCCTAGCGATCGGATGTATCCGACTCACTCGGACATATCCGAGTCGGATCCGAGCCAACGGCTCTTTTGAGTGCTCCGGCTATAAAAGTGGACCTCGTCCACTTTTGGCCGGTTGGCACTCCCACATTCTCAAAAATACTCCCCAACTCACTCAAGCTCTCCTCTTCTTCAAGTTTGATTCCCCACTCTAATCCTTGGTGGATTTGTGAGAAGATTGAGGAGAAAATCGTTGAGCTTCATCTCCATCTAAAGAGCACTTGATTTCTTCCATCGCCGGTACTTGGTGTGTTTGTTACTCTTGGGGATTCATCCCCTAGACGGTTAGGCGTTACCCGGCGAGCTCCCAAGCTTGTGGTTGAGACTCGGGTCGTTTGTATTGCCCCTCCCTTCGTGGAGCTTTGATTTAGTGGATTTAAACCGGCCTTTGTGGCGGTTTGACGAGGTTTAGGGTTGAGAGCAACCCGGTCCTTGGTGGACTCCTCAACGGAGACGTAGGCTTCTTGGTGGAGCTGAACTTCGGTGAAAAATCGTGTGTCTTTGTGTCTCCCCTTTATTTCTTGCAAATTGATGTGCTATAGCTCTAGGGTGTTCTTGCTTAAATTCCTAGATTTACTTACATAGGTGGCTTGCTTGTTTGTCTTCTTGTAGCCCTAGCTTTCTAGTGTTGCTTGCTGCTTTCTTGTTGCTTTATTTCCACGGATTTGTCCATCTTGACTCCCGTTCCCCTTTCCGCACGAGGGAGTCGGATTTGTCCTACTCTAGTCGGATATTAGTCCATAGTCGGACTTATCCTACTATAGTCGGACATTTGAGTCGGACAAATCTTTCCTGCGTATTTAATTTGTTAAATTAAGTGATTTTCAGGATTATCGCCTATTCACCCCCCTCTAGGCGACTTTCAATGAGTCCTGGGCAAGCTGCGACCAATGGAAAGTGAGGGGAGATTCATTGAAGAAGCTCAAGTGGATAAATTGTTCTAGGATGAGGATCTGGTGGATCAGCTGGAGATGAAGGCGACAAGAATCTCATTCGTGATGGTGTGCCCGAGAGATGAGATGAACCTTTCAGGTGATGAGTTGCACTCTCAGCTGTGCAAGACAAGAATCCAGTGAAGTGGGAAGGCCTAGTGTGGTTTAGTAATAGTGTTAAGGGTGCTCGATGAATGGTTGTGTTGAATTGTACACCAGTGTGGGTTCTCGAGCTGTAAACTGAAACTTGTGACATGTCCTATTTGCAATGCAATATGGACGAGGTTTTTCCTCATGGAACTCGAAAAAAGTATTTACAAAGCTTTTCAAATAAGATTGCCAATATTTAGGATCCTACATAGTACTGATAATAACTAGCTGCTAGTTTTATTGCTTAATTATGATTATGGCAACATATTGTCCTAGCAGTATGTGTTTCCAAATTATTAATTAATAGTATATTATTATTACTGATATCAACTATAATACGTGAGATTCCAGTACCTCCTCCAACCAAACAGAATTACAGCATCACTTTATTTATTTCAAATGTCTAATAAACAGAATTACCTTGCAATTCGTATGCGATTGGATCCCTTCCACCGTTGATAAATTTATACATCTTCTTCTATGCGTTAGTTTTATGAAGTTGGTGTCATATGCTACGTGTATATGATCGATCCACGTAGCAGCATACTATATGCATTACTCGCACTACACCATGACACACTTTTCCCCACGTTGAACAGTTGGCAAAAACGACTTTTTACTGTCTAATAAACTGTAGGGAAAGGAGTAAAGTTTTACCTTCGAACGAACTGTAGGTAAAAGCTTCGTTCCCCAACATGTTATCTGTCGGCGTTGCTCGACGCAACTGATAAAATGTCGGCATTGATTCCACAACTAGTTATGTGTCGGCAGATAATTCGGAGTGACAATGTAACTGTCGGCGATGCGAGTTACTGGACCAGTGAAAAATTTTGGCGGTGAGTGGCGGGCTGCCGCGGGAAAGAAATCAGACCTAGCGCGCCAAAGGCCCAAAATGTGGCACAAGTTTATTTCCTCACCCTAGCACAAGTCTGTTTCCACTTTCCTCACCGTAGCACTTTTCCAGCCGCCGCCACCTGCGCCTCCACTCGCCGGCCGCCTGCACCTGAAGCTGCGCTGCCCCTGCAGGTCCGCCTCCAGCCACCGGTGAAGCTGCCCCCTGGGTCCGCCTCCCCATCCGAGCTCGTCGGCCCCTGCAGATCCGCCTCCACCACCCGCCCCCTGTTCTGCCTGCCCAGCCGCCGGCGCTGCCTCCAGCTGCCGGCGCCGCCTCCAGCCGCCCCCTGGTCCGCCTCCCCAGCCGCCGGCGCCGCCTACTCCTCCTCCGGCCCCCGGCGCAGCCTGCAGCACCTGCTCCTCCTCCAGCCCCTTCCGCCACCACCTCCAAGCCGCCTGCTCGTCCTCCAGGCCACCTGCTCCTCCTCCACCTCCCAACTTTTCCTGCAGCGCCGGTCGAACGAATTGCCTTTCCCACTGCTCCTCCACGAAGGTCAACCCGCTGCACCTATCTCTGCCACTCTTCCCTTGCTACACATTAGTTCAGAGACGATACAAATCGATTTGCTTGATTGATTAGATTTTTATTTGGTGGCTTTGGTAATTTCAGAGACAACAAGAACGTGATGGATTGAAGGACTGGATTGGCCTCTCCTCTGGATATATTTCTTTGGAGATTCTAGGCTGCAAGTAAGGACTGCTTGCTTCATTTAGAATTACTTTATTGTATGCTTGACATTGCATCACATTACTTCATACATATAAGTTGTTAATGACAGACAAATTGATGCATTTTTTTCCTCTATTATGGTTCAAGGTTCGGGCTACATCAACGTGATTAGAGGTGTTTGCTTCTTGCATCAACCCCACTTGAGTGGTTACTGGTATGATTGCTTCTAATTCTACCCAACCATGAATACTGTTCTTTGGGGTGAAATTTAATTATGTGTGACATGTGCTATGAAATTGTCATCTTCATTGAATGTGCAATCTCAACAACTCTCGTTTGTGGTGTAAATGTGTGTCTTCCTAATATTGTGGTTGTGGTTGATATGTAGGTGTTTACATCTGTTTCATATATTCTGGTATTTGACATTGTTTTGGTTAAAGGAGCATTATGGACAAGAGTTGGATGAACCTACCTAGGTACAATAAACTGGTAACCAAATATTAGATGTAAGGGACATGTTAGTGTTTGGTCTAATATCTTGCAATTAATTACATGTAGGCAAACTGATGAGTATATGAAAGGAGTGGACAACTTTTTAGAATTTGCTTTTAGTAACTCAGCTAAAGGAAATAAGATATTGTGTCCTTGTAAGATATGTAAGAATTCATTTTGGAAAGTTAGTGAAGATGTACGTGTGCACTTGATATGTGATGGTTTTACACGAGGCTACTCATCATGGGTGAATCACGGGGAGCCAAGTTGCAGTCAATTCCCAAATAGCGAACACTTTGATAGTGTACAAGTGGAGGAATCAAATGAAGAGGATGATATTTCTGATTTACTTCGAGACCTAGCGGGGGTTTAGATGAGATGGGTGATTTAGAAGTAAATGAGAGGCAAGACAATGGAGATATGGAATCATTTTTCAAACAAAGCTTGGAAATGCCCGGGGCTAAAAGATACCCATCAACAAAGCTTCAGATGGAAATTGAAGCTCGTCGTCAAGCTGATAAGAAAGTTGAACTTCTGGAAAGTCGCCTAGATAGCATGCAGCAACAAATGGATAAATTGCTCCAGCAGGTTCTAAATACCAATAGCACTCCACATGGATCTAACAATGATAACCAGGTGTTAATTTTTCACCTTTTTCTCCTTTTCATTTATTTGTATGCAATAACTGATCAATGGTTGTGATTTGCCTTAGAATTCAAGGATCAGACCAAGTCACACAAATGATGAAGTAGTTGGTCATGAAAATGATGCTGGATCATATGCGGGGGATGACATGGAAGACGAGCACTTGAGTGATTATGAAAACATGTTTGGGAATAGGCGAGTGGTCCAGTTGGAGCAGCAGCAACCAGATGAGCAGGTAATTGTTGAACCATTGATGAAGCAAATTTTTACTGTCATGTATGCCATGCCATGTATGCCAGCTATTCTCAAATATCTTTTATGTTTTAGAATGGCAGAGATGTTATATTATTCAGTGTTGTGAGACCCTATGATACCCCTGTGGCTTTGGCAACTATCCAAACAACAAACCCAAATGCTGTTGTGGGAGGTACGCGTCTTGGTATTCAGTATTATGAAGTGCTTGTGAATCATGTGTTTGCAAGAGATGCTATGCTACCTCGTCCATATGGAAAGGTCACATCTCTTGGGGAAGCGCATGGGAGATGCATTGCTTGGCCATGTGATAGAGTAATGATCTGACCTATCTTTACATTCCGATTGATTTCATGGCCTAACATACACTAATTAATCATAACATATCTATTGCAGATTAAGAATGATAAGAATTCCATGAGATAGTCCAAACATTAAAATTTAGGTACTGAATTTCAGTCATATGTGTGTGCTAATTTCAGTCATATGTGATTGCTAAATTTCATCAAAGAATTGATCACCTTTTAATTATGTTTTTTCCTGTTTCGTGTTAGGTACTTGTTTGGCTATCAAAGTGGTTTTTGTGAGAAGACTTGACTGGAAGCTTTTGTGCAGCACATATGGATTGTTAGAAGTACTTCAAAGTGTTGAATCTCTATACTAGCTAGTGGAGTTCAAGTGTTTTGTACTACTAAACGTTTGTGGCACAATTCACTGCTTTTGGATACATTTGTGCTGTTACAAATATAGTTAGCCTAGAAGTTCATGTTATGACCACTAAATGTATATTTTGAGAAACTTTGGTCATAACTTATCTAGCTACATTTCTCTATATGTATGCTTGTGACTAATTATGAGCAAATATATGGAGATTGGGAACTATACATAAATTCTGTGATGTGCAAGTGTTGTATTTGATAATTATGTCTGATTGTCTGCTAATTCTGGTCTGTGCAAAAAATGTTACTAATTACTATTGTTGGAAACTGCTTATTATTTTTTGCCGACAGTTTCTTTGTCTGGGCATGTGTCTACCAGGCAAGCTGCAAAAATGGTTTGGGTCACACAAAAAATGTCGGGAAAAGTACTAACCGTCGGCAGATGTTAACTGTCGGCGAAAATATTAACTGTCGGCCTAGCTGATGACTGTCGGCAAAGGGCAACTCTATAGGCAACAAATGATCTGTCGGCAATTCATTTAACTGTCGGCGTAGCCTTTCCCGACGGCTTATAGCGCGACTGTTTCGTAACTGTCGGCGTAGCCTTTGCCGACAGTTTCCTAGTGACTAAATGCTGCTTTCGCCAACTATAGAAAGTGCCGGCAAAAGTGTGCCATGGTGTAGTGTCGGGCAGCGTTTCACAATTTATTTATAGTTACTATTTGAGAATTACCAGTGTATTGTCAATAGTAATACACATGGCAACAACGTAATGGGTGCTACCCATGTGATTAGGGGTTGCCACGCCATCCTAATTCATGCGCACACAATGTAAAGGTCGTAAGCAATGTGATAGAACCCACCATCCATGTCTTTAAGATGTGTCACCCTCGGTTACAACATAAGCAGCAATTGAGTAGCATGACAGACGAAAAGGGCATCAATATAGTCTTACGGATATGGAATTTTAGCATTACAACTCTAACACTAAACCCACAACATGAAAGGCAAAATACAATTTGCAGTAAAATAACAAAACGTTACTCAACATCAACAATCTACTAACCCCCCCCCCCACACACACACACACATCCACACAACATGAAGGCAAAAAGAATCATATGTGCAATACAAATATTTCAAGAGCAATTTTCTATAATTAATTACTAAGAATTTAGTTGCGTCCAATTTATCATTCTTTTTATTCTTAATAGGTTAATTTAAATGCAAGTGGAAAAAGACATACAATTATGCACTAATAACGAGGATTGATCCTTAATTTACAAATTGTTAGTTTAATGTAAATGTCTAAGATTTATCAGCCATATTTCTCATATTCTTTTGTTATGATGATCAAACACGATCTAAAATAGATGGTAATATCGACTAAAAACAAAGGAAGGTGAAACATGTGAACATCAATGATGATTAAATAGATATGCGGATGAATTGACAGGTCAGCAACAAACCAGCAAATACATGGGGATATGTATCGAAATAAAGAGAAACCATTGGTTATGATTTGTCCAATCTTAAAATTGATGGTTAAATGTTTTACCCTATGCACTCGTTGTAAATGTGTGATCTACCCCTGTACCCACAGTGAATTGCATCCTTTACTAGTAGCTCCGTGTGCAATAAAATATAGAAAGATTGCGAGCTCTCTCATTTTGATCATGTAAAATTGTGCATCTAGGATACTGAACCTCACGGCGTATCGGACATCTTATCCCATCTGAAGGTTGATTTGTTCGGCAGCAGCAAATGGTACTAATTATAGGGATTTCAACAATGCTAATTTATTCATAACAAAAGCCAAAGTGAGTAGGAGTACAATTATGAAAAAAAAGTCAGACCTCGAGGACTAGTAAATATAGTTAAGAAATCTAAATAACTTTTAGACTAACCTGAGATTTCGATTCTCAATAAAAAAAATAGAATTAAAAAATACGGGACCAAAAATAAATTCACTCACTTGGTACAACCCAATGCAAAATCACCGTTCCTTTTGATTCCTCAACGCTGTTTCATAACCACGTGGCAGCTAGAATGTTGGCAACTACTAGTATATTGCATTCGACATTCTTGTCCCAGCCAACGTTCGTTTGGCCATGCAAGCAGAGGTCTAGTTCTACTAGTAGCTGGGTGCAGTGTTGCCTTCCTTTCGGCGGGCCGGAGCACGCGGCGGCGCGAGCGTCAGCTGCGAGAGCTGACCCTGACACACGACTCCATCGATCGATCGCGCGGAAGGTCACGGCCGGAGACAGTTCCCACCGGCGCCCATGCCAATGCCTTTTTTTTACAGTAGTGCCTTTCCATGTCTTGACCCGTTCCGATCCGGTTGTGCGCGATTTCTTTTACCCGCAAGTCCTCCACATGCAGCATGCTGACTGCTACCGGCGGTCTTTAGTTGCATGCGCTTCGAGAACCGGATCACTACCGGAGCAGCGTGTGCTTGGTGGCTTCCCGTTGGCCTTGTTGCCACGCACCCTGATTCCCCGTGCACGCACGCACCGGCCCTATGGCTTACCTGTACCTACCCAACCTCTATACTACTACCACGCACTAGCAAGCGTGCTACAGTACCCACTCGCTTCAGCTTTGCCTAGAGCTCTAGAGGTGGATCGGAGCTACTCCTAGCTAGCCAGGTCAGGTGCCCATGATATAGGACGATCGATCCTCCACACAGCTGCAGTCCAAAACGAAGTCAACAAGCAATTCCTTCCAAAAGACAAGTAGAGTCAACAGACAGGGAACACATGCCGTGTTACCGGCGACGTATGTTTGGTGCATGAGGAACAGTGACATCGCACTGACGTATTACTACGTTTGCGGTTCAAAGGCTGCCCCTGCGGAAATTCACCCAACAACAAACTCTATCGGAGGATTTCTCTGCACCATTTAATTAATCAAGGCAGACGCTATATGACAGTTATTGTAGTACTACTATTTTGGTCGATCGTAGTCACCTCTTTCTCTATCCCTCTCTGACATACTCTCTCCGTCCAGAAATATAAGCATTTGTTGACTTTTAGACGTCATGTTTGACCATTCGTCTTATTTAAAATATTTGTTAAAATTTTATTTATTTTGATATAATTTACTTTATTTTTAGATATATTTTAAGTACATCTTTTTTAGTTTTAATTTACATAAATATTTTGAATAAGACGAATGGTCAAAAAAAAATCAAAAAGTAAACAAATCCTTATATTCTTGGACGGAGAGAGTATCACCCATTCCTTTTTTTTTGTTGGGGTAACGTACTATAGTGACCACCTCAGGTTTACTTCTAGACAACGGGGTTCATCACCGCTCAGGTGTAGCAAAGGCTGCTTTTGCGCATGCATGCATGACCATGTGGCCACCACCGGCAGGACACAAGACCCACTTTTGCGTTGTTGCGCCGACGACCGACTGGCACAGTGTATATACTACCCCACGATCGATCCACGGAGACGATGAAGAACCAACAAAAAAGTTACCGTTTCATATCTAGTAAACCATGTCGCCACTGCGAGTTGCAAAAGATGGAGTAGCTAGCAACGGCGTCCGTACGGCCGTCGTCAATGGCCGGTCGGAAGGTCGGTCCACTGGAACGGCCCAAGAAAAGTCGCTTTGCTTGCTTACTCGCTCTGATGGTTAATGTGCGCATGCATGCCGCCGGGCACGATGTCGTGTCGATCGTGGGGTTTATTGATTTCGCGGATCATTTGGCAAAAGCTACCGCGCCTGCTCATGTGAAGCGATGGGTTACTGTTAGGATAAGTACTACCGCGATCGTGCACACAAGTGGATGGCGTACTACGTCATGCACGGTGACTCGTTCGTTGCCGTGTCCACTGATTTTTGCTCTGCTTCTATTTTACGAAAGATTATTTCTTGCTGCTTACTAGTCAATCATGCACGGGTTAGTAGTAACTGGAGCAGGGATACACCCACAAAATTGTTTTACTTAAATTCTACACACTGCTTATGTTACAAAACATGAACTTAAGTACAAAATATTAAATTCTAACAAATTCATGAAATTCTATTGAATTTGACGAATTTGATATTTTCATACTTTAATTTATGATTTAACAACATATCTACAACTAGTCTGACATGTTTAATAGTATAATCAGTAGTTAAATTTAACCATAACTAATAAAAAAATAAGATGGACACATGCCCCTATGCCCACAAAAGTCATTGTCCTAGACTTGGCGGCGTTCGGCGTTATTCGTGTTGTATTCTAAATGAAACTTGTGCCGTGTCTCTCGCTTGGAGGCGCTGGGTGTTAACTCGTGTCGTATTTGTAGATGGAAGATGGTGCTCGGGTGAAGGCGAATTGCCACGAAAGCTTACTTATTAAGCTGTAGTTTCATTACGATTTTTTTTCCACAAAGGCAAGCTTGATAATTTAGGAACATGATTGGAGTATTGTTGATTAACTTTATAATTTTATAATGGCATTAGTGTTAGATCCAATGACTACTATTCATCTAGCATTTGATTCAACGGTCAGATGTTTTACTTTTTTTTTGGTGAGAATTTAGAGGGTGTTTCCTCCGATTAATCTAGAGGTCTCAAAAGGAGCCTCCAATTAATATATATAAGATACCTGACTGCCAACTAATCCGTTGTTGTCGTGTACTGATGTAGTAGCAAAGAATATAAGGGTTATGTATACGCAAGTATCTGTACTTACTATGTATATGTTTCATTCAGATTGATGAATTACCAAGTTAAGAGGGTCATAGAAAAAATGTGCACAAATCATTGTACGTGGAAAATTAAATGGTGTAAAGGCTATTCTCTTATGCTGTTTAACTTTACAGTAGACCCACATTCGAGAGTTCAATACAAGTATCTTGTGTACGTATGCAGTATCAAAGTTGTGGTAACTCCTTTATGAAACTAGTATATGCAGCCCGATAATCCAGAGCCTGCATGGCGTATTATAATATTTCCTCCCTCTCAACAAGATAGGTTATTTTATAGAGTTATTCATCATCAACTCTGGAAACGAACTTATTCCGGACAAAGCTAACAAGCCGTTACTGACAAAGCAATCCTGTTGCTGGGACGTAGAGGCTGTTGATTAAAGTTGGTTACCATAATAATGCGGACGTCTCGTCGTTTGGAAGCACGTACGTACTGCATGCATGGAATGGAAGAATCAATTGCAGGGAACACGATGCATGGGGGCATGAGTAATGTCCCCTTAGAGATTAGATTAAACAAGTTAATTTGTTTGGGGACAGGATTAGGACGGACACAATCAGATGCTGCTGCCTTCTTTTGGTCGCGCGATCTTGAGGCAAACATGATTCCCCTTTCGCCGCGCCCCAGATGTGTAGAACATGCTAAAGCTAAGCTTGTTGCCGGATCAGCTGCTGTGCCACCGTAGATATCTATATCTAGCCTATATGAATAATATAGTATGATGATGTGACGCATCCTTCCATCTTTTTGGGAGGCAATATACTGTGCTGCTAAAGTTGTTTTTTGTTGGGTTTTGTGACCTGACCATCCCATGCATGCTTGTGTGTTCCCTTCAATTCCGGCACTCTCATCATCAAACAATAATCTTTTCTAGTGCTAGGCATGCATGACGGTGCAAGAGAGCACCCGGAAATTTTTTGGAATTTAGGAATGCGTGGTAAATTATTTTTCACATTTCATTATTATCTTATATGAATCGAACTTGTCTACAATTGATGGCACTATTACAGTGGAGGCAAAAATACACTCATCAAAAAATGCGATCGTGTGCGCGTAGTTTTTCTTTTTATTGGCTTAGTGCAGTTAACTGAATAAATACTGTTCATGGAGCCATACATGGAGGTAAGACTATCCACACTCGTCGTCCTTTAAATCCATCCTCTAAAAGGAATATTCTGTCCTAGTCATCAAGATTCTCTCCTCTATATCCAGGTTCACTGCACCTGTTCATACTCTATAGTCATCCTCTATACCAACTACCTAATATTTTATTCAACAATCTTCAACTACCATATCCTTTCATCTCTCCTCCTCTTTTCTTTTCTTTTTCCTCATCTTTCCCTTTTTACAATAGATTAAAATTTCAATTTTTAATTAAACAATAATTTTTTTTCATTTTTCTCATTTCCTTTTTTTCTTTTTTCCTTTTTCTCTTTTTTCTTTTCCCTTCTTCTCCCTTCTCTCTCCCTCTCTCCTCCTCTCCTCACCTACCCTGCGCATCTCTCCCTCCTCTCCTCCATCTCCCCCACGCCGTCTCCCTCCCCAACGCCGCCCGCCGGCTCGGCCTCCACCGCCCCGCCCGTGAGCCGCCGTCTCTCCCTCCTCTCGCCTCCCTCCCCCGCGCGCGCCGCCGGTCGGACTCGCGCCGCGCGCGCCGCCCGTGAGCCACCGCCGGCCGAACTCGCCTCCCTCCTCCATGCGTGCGCCGCCGGCTCCCGGCCCGCCCCGCTACCTTCCACGCCGTCGGGCCTGCGCGCGCCGCCCATCCTCCACCTCGCCCGCCTCCTCCTCCGGCCGGATCTAGGCGTGGGCGTGGTGGCCGGCGGCGGAGCCTCCCACGCGCGCCTCGGCCGCACGGGCGACCTCGGACCCGGCCGCCGGCTCGGGCGTCGCCGCCGGCCGTCGAGGGTGGCGCCGCGGCCCTGCCTCCTTCGCCTCCCCCTCGCCGGATCCAGGCGCCCCGCCTCCCATGAGCGAGCCGCGGCCGTCGGCCTCCACCTCGGGCCCGCCTACCCCTCGGGCCCGCCGGCGCACCTCCTACCCCCTCCTCCTCGGCGCTCGGGTATGGCGGCCCACTTCGAGCTCCGCCGTCGCCGGATCCGTGCCGGGCCCGCATCTCGGGCACCATCGGTGGCGGCTCCCCGGCGGCCTCTTCCCTCTCCTCTCTCTCCTCTCGCCATGCGCGGTGCTCGGAGTTAGTTGGACGGCGCGCGCGCGTGTGTGGGCCCCGCGCCACGTCCGCGCCTGGCGTGCGACGCTACGCCCGCCGGATTTGGCGTGCGAGAGCTCGTCCGCTTCGGAAGCGGACGCCTCCCAGTACGCCGGTGCAGCGATTTTTCGCTATACCGGTACTGGAGGAGCGCGTACCGTTCCCCGGTGCGGGTAGTCTAATAGCATCATGCACGCCTGTACGTACGTGTCCGCTGGTTGGGCTGCATGCGCGCAGGCTTTCGAGCAGACGACCCTCAGCTAGATTTGGTCAAAGCTGTATGTAGGCTACGCTGGACTAGATGCAGATGCAGCATGCAGGCACGGGAGTCGATCTACGTGCACGCGCACTGGCTCGCTACTTTCACCTGCGTGCGTCGGTGCTTTTACCTGTCTTTTTGCAGTCACTTTTCTTTGCCTGTCTTGTTGATAGCGTTTGTTTCCTGTCTAGATTTTTATTGATTTTTTATGCCAGTTAATTTCAGAATGGTGATACCGATTATTCTTTTTTTTTGAGGAAGTGATACCAATTATTCATAGATACGAGTCAAGTGATAGTTTGTTTTAACGTGTCAAGATATTTCTTTGGCTAAATAAAGCCCTACATTTCTTTTTATTTTGTCATTGGAATTCCTTCAAAGAAAGAGAGTAAAGAAAATGGGTAATTAGAAACTCTACCAACAGGATGGGCCGAGGCATTAATGCCTCAAATTGGGCCACAAGGTCGATCAAGGCCCACTCTGCGTTCGCCTGGGCTTCAGGTTCAGAGTGCGCACACGAACAAGCAAGGTTCAGAGTGACACAAGGACCAGAGAACCACTGCGCGGTCACCATGTAGCTCGGAAGCCACAGATACAGCAATAGAGATAACACCTAGTGCTGCAATCCCGTGCTATCTCTACAGCTTTTGACGGATCCGCTGAATGAATGATGGTTTTTTTTCTCCTAACAGTAGAGTACGGCTGCCCCAAAATTAACTCAACTGGAGGTACAACACCCTGAACGCTTGCCTGCTCCGGCAGTTGAAACTTGGACACCCATGGCTCAACTATTGCCTGCCATTTTATTTGGCCATCAGGTGACAGGCTGATCCTTAGCAGGTACCAACAAATTCCATTTGTTTGGGGCCATGCAGAGTAGTATCATATACATACCTTGACGTGAAACGGTGGTTATTGTCTCACGAGAGGAATATACTTTGGATGGCCCAAGCAAGGATAGGAAAAGACCGATTCTGTCAATAAGAAAGGAAAGAAAGGAATGAGGAGGTTCCAGGTTTAGCAGCTACCATAGACAAGGCGAACAAATTCTGCACTCAAGGTCATTTCTTATATAAATGTTCCGTCTCTCCGAATGTCGTTGCATTCATCAACATACATATATATCAGCAGTTAGCATACCGAATCACACATACATCTCATAACTCTCACCTTCCAGGTCCTAGATTAGTTTCGCCTTTGCATTGGCCGAAGATCATCGGTTGATCATCCATCGCTTCTCAATCTCTACTACATACTTACCAAGCAATGTATGTTGCTTTTACTTAATATCTCCAGCTAGCACTCTTGCATCGTGATTTTAATTTACACGCCCTTCAGTTTGTTGGACTTATAGCAATACCTACTCGATCTATAAAGTATATGAAATTATATTTGGAATTAGTATGTGGTTGGATGGAGCTAGGCAGCTATCATTCAATCTTTCTTTTCTTTGGAGTTATTATGTGGTTGGATGGAGCAAGGCAGCTACGCCCGCTGCTAAATGTATCATTTTTAGCGGCGGGTTTCCTTATCACCCGCCACTATATTTTATTTACGATAAAAAAGGAATATCCTGTTTCAATTAAATCCTACATACAAAAATCACATAATATCCACAGCAATCACAAAACACTCTAAAATATATACACTATTGCAATCCACAATTCCACATTGTTGCATATACAAATGCTAAGTCATAGTCACATGTATATAAACAATTCCAACAAAGCACATTGTCTCATACAAACTCTAAATCATAATTACGCCTTACTGATCAGTCCCAGACTTGTATGGTTCTTTCAAACCACCCCACTCATACAACCTCCTATATTTCTTTCCTATCTCAGCAGGGCCGTCCCGAGCCAAGTGCCAATGGTACGGCAGATCAGGGTCCCCAAATCTATGGGCCCCCCATATTAAGCATGGTTAAGTTAATGACTATAATGTTTTCATTTTTGCAGTCTTACTTACACAAGCGTCTTACATCTTTCGTTAGAGAAAAAAATCTATCTCGCCTTTCCTCATCGATGAGGGACACTATGTAGAGTGATTAAGGTAGCACAAAAATAAAGGTTAAGAGACGAAATTAATTTTCTTTGTACATTAAGGAATTCATCTAATCACCGATTAAGATACAAAGTGAATCTCTCTAGTCCCATGTCATTCTCTTTTTATTTTTATCTCCATTAACTATTGATAACTGATTAGTGCATAATAAATTTTTATTTAGATCAAGGGACATTTAACTCAAACCAGATAGAAAATATGATTTTAGTTATGAAAAACAAAAAAAAAATAGATTTATCATGCCATTTTGTACTTAAGTTAAAGGCCTTGGCTAATATTTAACACAGGGCCTCCAAAATAGTTGGGACAACCCTGATGTATTAGTGTGGATGTATTGTAGTATTAGCGTGGATGTATTGTAGTATTAATTATGCACACAATTGCAGGATGAGAAATTCCTACGGAGAAAGTTTTTAGTGGATATTTTGGGATGGCATGAGAATGAAGCACTTAGCGTACTGCCAGATGATATACGTTTCCCCCATCAGGTCCAAGAATGGTTGATTAGATCACATGATATAGGGAATAAAGGAAGTTTCAAGTAGTTCATGTCGCGGACTTTTCTTGTTAAATTTAGTATACAAACATTTAAATATTCCACGTGTTATCTTTCAATTATGAGCAGATGCTTGATTATTTGAATATTGTCTTGAATTGTTAGGAATATTTCAAGCCTTTTATGCTATGAATGCATAGTTTTTGTTTTTTCTCAATTGTCTTGTCATTTCTGGTAACGTGTGATCCAAGTAGCAATTTCAATAATTTTAAACATATAGGATGCAATTGTTGGAACTGTTATGAGTTTGATATCTACTTTATTTGAAGCTTGTATTTTTGTTTGTATGAATGTAGTAAATATAACATGTGCGTATCACACGTGTACTATACTAGTAAAAAACAAAAGAAGAAACAGGCTATATGTTGAAAAATAGATGCTGAAAACTGGAAGTTTCCGTTATTAAAAAAAAGTTCTTCTACCCTCTTTCCGCAGCACTATCGTTAATACAATGCATTTAAGTAGGCCACGTGTCTACCTTATTTTCCTATAAAAATGGAAAGCAAACAAGAAATGTGCAAGATACGGATCTCGTTCACGAGAAACGTCGCATGTATGTAGGAGATGTTGAACCAGGTGGTGGCTATGCCGTCTCCGGTGGCCAGAAAATTTGAAATTTTTATATTAAAATAATTGATTTTACTCTAATTTTTTTAAAAAAACTTTGTAAAACTATATTTTCAGGATCTAGACACTTTTGTCATGCTATTTTCATAGCATGTTTGCTGCATTAATCACGTCATTCTGTATGATGTAATTGGATCCATGTCAACGTCGACCATCACATCGAATTCAAGGATGGACTGAGGTTGATCCTAATCACAAATGAATCATGTCAACCCATTTGACGTGGTAATTTTCGTCCATCCCCCTTTCTCTCTCTCTGCATGCATGTCTGGATATTAGGAAGGAAGAAAATAACTACCGCTTAAAAAACTGTGGCATGCAAAACTGCCGTCTAGGCTCTATTTAATTTCTCATGTAATTAGGAGAGTTCGGCTCCCGTGCAGGGGCTGCATCTAATATGTGAAGGGCGAATATAGCGTAGGGACACCTGTCTATGTAAATTAAGTAAATCCAAATTAGTTTGGAAATTAAGCCTCAGTATACAGAAGAAATACACACGGCTGCCCCAGCAAATACACGCGGCTCGTCATAGGCGTGCGCACGCTGGAACAACGCCACTACCGCCAAGATCTCTTCGTAAGCAAGTTCATGACCTCCCTGTCTTCCTCTATTTAGTAGCATACGTTTTGCAAATTGACGTGATCGTTCTTTCTGTATTGATTCTTTGAAGGACTTGGAGAGTGAGGCCGAGAGGGCATGTCAGATTTCTCATCCAATCTCCCATTATCATCAGGTTTGTTCTTTTCCATAGCTAGCTAATAATTAAGAGATTTGCTACTCTACTGTTGAGTGGAAATTTGTTTTTCCTCCACTCAGACCGTGTCCAGTGGATCAAAATTGGATGGTTCTAACTTCATCTTCAACCTCCGGTCATTGGGAGGAACTCCGGTGGCGGCGGCGGCGGCGAGCTCTCGCGCCAGAGCACGGGTTGTGCTCCTTGATTAGAGCACGTAATCGGAAAGTGCTCCGCGCGCTGCAGTGCGGTGCTCCTCAATCACTTAACGGATCCTAAAGGCTGTTTACTCCAATGGCATGCGGTAATTTAAAGGACTGAATGAACGATGACTTCCTCCTAGCAGTACAGTTATACTGTCCAAAAATTAACTCCCATTAATGATATCAAGTGATCGATCCAGTCATGCACTAGCCGATGCTACAGCTCTGCTGCCGATGGAATAGGGGATTATGTCTTCTCAGCATCAGCAACCTATTGTTTTCATACTTTGAATAGTTGAGCATGATTGCCGACAAATGAGTTTGAAAGTTGGAATCACTCTCATGTCAGAGTCGGGGTTCCCTCAGGTGCAAATTACCCGTACTGAAGAAAATACTACTTTGTGGCAGCGAAACCACGCAAGGTATGCTCTGGAAAATGCTCACTTAATTAGTCATCAAGAGGCCCAACAACTAGCATCCCATGCTTGATCGTGGCTTCTTCTCCCATGGCGGCGAATAATTTTGAGGCATATTTCTCTCCTCATTTTTAATTTGCTAGTTTCTGTATCAGCAAGGTTTGCTTTTCTGTATCGAGATGCCACAGCTCTGCACCACAAGGTTCACCACCAGCTGCTCGATGAGCGGCGAGACGGGGACAGACCACGAGCAAACTAACGTGTTCCACCAGTCCTCCACTCTCAGCCGTCTCGCCACCTTGCTGCTCCGACTAGCTTTGCTCCGAACGCACACCTGAAGCAAGTTGTGTTGCCCCATGTAGCGGGACCAGCTGTACATTATTCTCTGATGTGCTGCACGTAGGCCTGGACCTCGACGTTTGGCTTGAAGCTCGCAAGCTAGCTTGGCTCGTTCGCGGCTCGGCTCGATTCGGTTCGGCTCGGTGGACTTTCAAGCCAAGTCGAGCTCATGTTTCAGCTCGGTAGATTAACAAGCTAGCTCGAGCCGGCTTGCAAGCCAGCTCGCAAGCTATACGAGCTTTACAAAATCGAAGATCCAAAAATAAGTCTAACAAAGAGTCATAATCTGAATTCTGACCCACAAAAACTTCAACGAATAGTCCACCTCGCTGAGGAAGTCAAGCGACGGTCGAATATATTCACATCATATGTATTCATAAGTTATGATGATTTAGGTTAGGAGTCGTAGCGTTGAGTTTGTTGTTTCATCTATTTAGCCTTTTTAAATTAGCGTTAAAATTTCGTGATGAACTTTTGGGATCCATTACGTATTGTACCTTACATTATCAATTTAGATGTGTTTGTGACGTTAAATATGTTACATTTTTAATCTTTTTTATGAATAGTAACAATATCTTCTTATACCATGTTAATTGTTAACCGAGCTCGTGAGCTTAAACAAGCTGGCTCGAGCTTATATCGAGCCGAGCCGAGCCAGCCTTTGAGCTTGTTAAAAATTCAAGCCGAGCCGAGCCGGCTCGATCTCTTCACGAGCTCGCTCGAGCCGAGCTGAGCCGGCTCGGTATCCAGGCCTAGCCTGCACGGACGAACCGGCGGAAAGATGCAGTAGCACCTGGAAGCAAAGCCCGTTTTTATCTCCATCTTTCTCCTCCTTATTTTCTGTGCACATACTTTTCCACCTCTTCTTTATTCCCGTGGCCATAGGTAGAATGACATCTATTTCTGAACAGAGATAGTAAATCATTATATGTGACTACAAAATTTGATTGGCATCCCATGCATTTTTTTTAAAAAATAAAAGGTGGAGCACAAAACAATCTCATGATTTCTCGGTAAGTCATCTAAAGTCTTCCTCACTCGGAAGAATGACCGTTCAAGAGTTGAAGTATCCGATACTTTGCCCATCCCTCAAGCAAATGGATAAATTTACGCTCTAAGGAGCACTTTAATTACCACCCTCATTGCCAGATAAAGCACCTGACGTTGTTTCTCAGCTGCTAGTAAAAAACAATGTTTTGTTTTTTCAGTTCAGATGAGTTTTGCAGTCCACACACAAGGCGGTTCTAATTAAGAGGATATCCAACAATTCACAATCCATACATTCTAAATACATATTTAGATAATATATTATAAACGACACCTCCAATTCCTAATATCTACTCGTTGAATTTCCAAATTCTGCAACATACTCATTTTGGTTGCTACATTTGGGTAATGTTTAGCAACTCCTAATATTGAATTATTTCTATAAAATACTGCTAGGACCCACAAAACAAGTTGATATAGATAGATTTAGTACTATTTAGCAACCATATATTATAAGGAGTAAAATACATGAATCACCATTATATTTGTTGGCTTGTTTCAATTCAGCCATCGTATTTAGAAAAGTATAAATCGTGGCCATTAAGGTTGCTCAACTGAGTCGATACAGTCATTAGTTTGTATACGGGTGACATGGCTTGTATACTTAAAAAATGTTCCCTCTAGTTTAATTTATTTAATAATCGTATTCTAAATTAGAAAGCGTCTGTTGGCTGCCATCCTATTATTTAATAGTGTCGGCTGCCATCCTATCATTTAATAGTATGAGATTGCTATGAGCGAGCTAAAGTTGTAGGAGGTTGCAATTGTGCTCAGGTATGATGCAATTACTCAGATAAATTAGTTAGAATTGTTTCATGAATTAGCATGTTTGAGGTATGCTAAGCAATTAGAGCTCAAGTTGAGCTAAATTGTTGCTATCAACAACAGTCACAACTTTTCCTATCTTGTTCACATAATAAGAGCAAGTAAAACGTTGGCAGTTTCATAGCCCATGTCGTAGAATACTACATAGATTTTTTAAGATGTGTAAGAGAGAGAGAGGGGGGTGAGAGAAAGAGGTGGTTGTTTCTCATACGCTAGAGAAACAAGACATGAGGGGGATAAATGAAAAAAAATTGCAATTGGTTGTCAATGTTGAATTTGTCTAGGAGTGCATTTTGTCATTAGCCAAGCCAATGCTACAACACTCAAATACAGTACGTATTACCAGAGAGCTAATGACCGTATCGACTCAGTTGAGCAATCTTAATGGCCACGATTTACATGTTTCTAAATACGATGGCCAAACTGAAACAAGCCAACAAATATAGTGGTCATTCATGTATTTTACTCTATTATAAATTATTGGAGAATGTAATTATTTTTGCTCCCTATATTTTCTTATAAACTCCACAACCCAATTTATTTAGGAGTATATTTTTACATAACTATTATAAACATCTTGGTGAATTGCTCATAGTCTGACAACGGCTGGAGCGGAGTTTGCTAGCATCATGCGAGGAGAGAACCGGCCTGGCCCATTACATAATTCTCCCCTCCCTAGTAGATTGGCCAAATGTGACTGTTGGAATGAAGGAAGGCTTCGTTCCGTGGGTGTTGTTACCAGTGACTGCACTGCAGATTCCACCCTTCTTCTTTCGACTTGGGTGGTCATCGTGATTAGCAGCTGAGACGCAACGTCAGCTATATTCTTTGGCCATTAGGGTGATGTATAGGATGCTCCTTAATTAGCATGTAACGGTTTTCATTTTATTTACTACGGGAAATTTCTTGGTTGTCGAATGATCTCTTCTTTGCCGTGTGCATTTATTACAAAAGATACTCGGCAAAATAAATTCACTCGGCAAAGAAAACTTTGTCGGGTGCCAAGAAAAAAAACACTCATCAAAGATGAGTGTTTGCCGAGTTTTTTTATGACACTGGATAAAGCACTCTTTGTCGAGTGTATTTATTTAACATGAGAGTTTACAAATTGTCTTTTCTGACACTCAAACTTTTTATACTCTACATATACCTTACTCCATGTTAAAATTTGATATATTTTTGTATTTCTTTGCTATAATTAATTAATTAATTACATTTCAAACAATTTTTTAATCAGTTCAAATTTGAACGCAAGTGATTCAGTAATAGAATACAATGAGTATGAAAATCATATTCATGTTATTTAGCCTAAGTTTGAGGCCTTACCCATAAAATGAAAAGAATTTTCACAAGGAATATTACCATAAACGTGTGTCCAAATGATTTTTAAACTAAAAAATAAAGTCCTAAAATCATGAATTTTCATCAGCAAACTCCCAATGTCGGACTATGAATAGTTCGCCTGAGTAATTACACAGGCAACTTAATTGATCCAGTGCGATGTACATGGAGGGAAAGTACTTTGCACCAGCGATACACAACGTCTGATATTTTACCTGGCCATTAATGGTGATAGGCTGTTCATTAATTAGCACATAACGAATTCCATTTGCTTGGGGGCTATGCAGAGTATCAGTCAGATACCTTAACAGAGAACGACGGTTTGTTCGTTCCTAGTACATCCTAGCGAGGAAACAGCTTAGATATAAATTACCGAGGAATGAGAATTCCTGTGCTCCACGTTTTTTTTGTTTATAGGAAATTAAGTGCGCAGGATATATAGCATAACCCAAGGAGAGGAAAGATCAATTCTATCAAGAAAGAAAAGAATGTTCCACAGAAAAAAAATGAAAGGAAAACCTTCCGGTTGGCAGGTGGCGTCGACAAGGCGACAAATTAGTTTTTCCCTCCAGGTCACGTCTTATATGTATACATTTCACCTGTCGTTTGTTGCCCAAACATATACATCAAGTTCATTCCTGACCCGATCACCACACATAGGTCATACTACCTCTCCCCGTCTCTGTCCCCAAATTACTTGTCATTGCAGTCGCCAAAGTCCATCGCTTTATTCTCCGGTTCGTCACTATATTGCAGAATGTACGTATCTTTTACTTATATCAATCTCCTGCACGCTTACATAATTTGGAATTAGTATTTTTTTTAGATAATAGAAACAGTGTGTTGATCCTAGCTAGCCTTGACTTTGAAGAAAGCTGCAATCAAATGGTCTTGATTTTCAATAGAGTTACAACTAAATACAATTGCTAAGTATCCGACATCATCATATACATGCATAATTGCCACACTGATGAAGCGAAAATTTGGAATTAGTATGTAACGGATGGCTACTACTTTGGAATTTGGATGTCCACCTACCCCATTTGAATGTTCAAGGAAATTTTAGTATTTCAGTTGGGACATTCCTTGTCTACAATTTACGTTGATTTTGATGTATATAATTTCAGATAGAAGAGAACTCAGGTCGCGATGGCAGGAACGGCACAAGTGGTGCATGTATGGAAAGAATGGGGCATCCAAGTGCTGGTGCTGTTGAGCTTTACAATCCAGGTTACACTCCTCATCTTGGCAGAGTTCCGCCGGCGCATGGACTCGGGTGTTCTAAGATTTTTGTGTGGTCGGCATACCAGCTGGCCGACTCAATAGCTATATACGTCCTCGGCCACATGACCTTGATCAGTAGATCACCGGAGCATGAGCTGGTGGCGTTTTGGGCGCCGTTCCTGCTGATGCACCTCGGCGGGCAGGACAACATCACCGCCTACGCATTGGAGGACAACCAGCTGTGGCTGCGCCACCTGCAGACGCTCGTCGTGCAGGTGGTTGCGGCTGCTTACGTCCTCTATACGTCTTCTATCTTCAGCAGCAGCCATTCCTTGCTTCTCCAGCGGGCTACCATTCTCATGTTCCTTGTTGGTGTTGTCAAGTACGGGGAGAGGGTCTGGGCACTCCGATACGCCAGCAGTAGCATGTCGGTTAGTGCCTTAGACAAAAGATGGGCCGTGCGCGCAAGCTTCATTAGTACTACTACTAGAAGAGGTCGTTCGTACACTGAAGATATGATATTCCTAGGTCACGAGATGTTGGGTGTTGCCAAGGACCTTTTAAAGGGGTCGTCGATACCTTATCGATTCGCAATCATATTTAAGGATCAGTTGTTTCGTTTGTCCACTGAAGACATGTTCCTTCGTCTTGATGGCGAGGAGGCGTACAAGGTGGCCGAGGTGCAGGTCTCCCTGCTGCACGATGTCTTGTACACAAAAGCTGAGTCGCAGCGCGGTATCATCCGTATAGTTTCGTCGCTGGCCACCGCAGTAGCATTGCTATTGCTGCTGATTCTACTGTTGGGCAGCGGTCGTCACAGTTATAAGAAAGTAGATGTAGCTATCACTTGCGTCCTTTCAGTTGGGGCTGGTGTCCTAGAGGCCATTTCTGTGATGCGGTACATCCTGTCAAGTTTCCATTGGCACCGATACGAGAAGGGATCCACTGGAAGGCGTCCAGCAGGTTCGAGGGTACTTATGTCTCTCCGCCGGCTCGTCTATGCATCAGAATGGGGAGTAAGGCACAGCTGGTCCCGCTCCATGGGGCAGCACAATTTGCTTCAGGTCTGCGCTCGGAGCAGGCCCAGCTGGATCAGCAAGATAGCGAGACAGCTAGAGGACATGGTTTTTTTCCTATCGATTGGACATCCCATCGGAGAGAGAAAATTTAAAAAATATTTAAAATATTATTTAAAGTTTTTGAAATTTTATGAAACTTGATGTGCGTGTAGTTTGTATGATACTAAACCATGTATTGAAAGTTTTACCCTTTAAATTCAATTTATCTAAAAGATATAAAAATAACAAATTATGAATAAAGACAAAAGAAAAGGACAAAACAGCTAATTTGTCATCTTCCTCTACGATTTGTTAATTTTATAACTTTTAAATAAAGTTAAAGTTAAAGTTGAAACTTCATGTAATATACTTTCTACCGTACAAAATATGATCACACCGAAATTTATAATTTTTCAAAGTTTTCTAAATATATATTATATTTTTTTCACCGGTGAGGGGACATCCCATCGGTGGGAAAGTTTACTTTCTCAGACAGCTAGGAGTTGAGGACTGGTGGAACACGGTGTCCTTCTCCTGGTCCGTCCCCGTCACGCCGCTCATCGAGCAGCTGGTGATGAAGCAAGTGATGGAGAGCCGTGACGTCGCACAAACGAGCCCCGACCATATCCTCAACTCACTCGGTCGGGCAGTGCTCAAGAGGAAGAGCCAGCCGTTGTACGACCACTTGCACTGGATCATCAATCCGGATCAGCTGAGTTTGGAGGAGACCATCCTCGTGTGGCACATCGCCACCAACATCTACCTACGGTGGTACTCCAGCAGGTACCAGAAGGGTGATCTGCACAAGGCTGCTGAGGCCCTCTCCAATTACACGCTTTTCATCCTCGCCGCGCGTCCCAGCATGTTGCCTCCCTTGGCCAGCCGCAATGCATATGTCGAGATGTACCATGGCCTGGCAGATTTAGGTCCCGTTTGGGACAACTCATTTCCAACACGCTTCTGTCCACCACCTGTTTTCTGGAGAAGTCACGCTGGACAAAATCGTATCAACCAGAAGCAATCCGTTTGGCTCCCGTTTCGTTCCTCAAAGCTCGCGGCCAGGCGGAGGCGTGGAACTTGAGGCCAGGGCGGAATCCAGCGCTGTTGCTGTCGCATGGGGCGGGGCTGCGCACATGCAGCCTAGGCTCCTCGCACGCACTTCACTGCCATCGCTCGCTCGCAGCTCTGCTGCCATTACTGTTGTACCCCGGCGACTCGTACGCTGTCCTTCCTACTCTTCCTCGGGGCTCTGGAGGCTCGGGGCTGGAGCGGAGCTCGGCGTCTGACGACGGTGGAGGCGGGGACAACGGCGGAGCTCTGGTCGGAGGCGGGTTCGGTGGCGTGGGAGGTGGGGCCGACGGCAGATCTCTGGTCGGAGGCGGGTTCGGTGGCGTGGGAAGGTGGGCCCGATGGGTCTGACGACTCGAGGCTGGGGCGAAGAGAGGCTAGGAATCGACTGCATCGAGGAGTATCCAGCGGGCGACTCGATTCTGCGTCGTAGGCAAAAAAAGGCTTCGGGATAAAATCGCTTCAGTAGGAAGCGCGTTGAAATCCGGTCGTTTGGCTCTCGAAGCGGATTAAATCCAATACAAACAGCCTATAATCTGTCCCAAACAGGGCCTTACTACGGCTGTACACCTCACCTGAGGATCTCGCAGATTTACTACGGCTCTATGGGGACGAATTGAACAACCCTGGATCTGGGTCTCAGTATGCTCAAGGTATCAATGTACTGCGATCTCATTTCGCTGATACTAGTGTGTCATTGTGGCGAGGATCTCGACTTGCCGCAATACTTATCAGCGATGGGTCACCGCCGGCTGACATGCTGGAGGTGATCGGCAAGGTCTGGGTGGAAATTTTGTGCTACCTGGGCAGCCGATGCAGTGGATATTCTCATGCCAAGCAGCTCAGCTACGGCAGCGAGCTCATCACTGTCGCTGCCACTCTAATTGAATATCTCAAAAAACGTGTCCTCAAAGCCACAACATAAAATCATAAGACTTAGAAGAAGTACCTCCGCCCCTAGAAGGGCTGTTCAAGGGGGACCAACCGTAGGTGGTACCTTTGTTACTCTTTACCAGGCTCGCTTGCCGTGTGTAAGCTTTGTATATTGTTTTCACATGTAATTAAATATACTGGTGGAAATATTTTCTTTTGAGGGGCCTGTGTGAGCTTTGTATGTTTAGTCACATGTAAATAATTTTTTCCACTATGTGGTTCTTCTACTCTGGAGTTTCTTTTTGAGAGAACCTTCTACTCTCTTTTATATTATACAGTACAACTTTAGGTTTTAAATCCTTACCAAAGAAAAAAAAGTAGGTGCCAAATGTGTATTTTCTTCTAGGGTTACATTTTCCTCGTCATTTGAGTTAGTTTCAGATGCATCCATCTATGGTTGTTGTAGAGTTGCCAATAATTCCACTGTTGCATGTTTAACACGACATGGTGTGTCTTTATCAAGAAAAATTGCATCTCTACTTTCCACCACTTAAGTATTTTCAGGATCATAAAATCGATATCCTTTAGAATCTGTAGAATATCAAATAAAAATTCCCGGTGTTGCTCCAACTTTGTACGAAGTTGATTTGGAACTCTAATTTGAGCATTGCAACACCAAATAGCTAAATGTTGGAGTGAAGGTTTTCTTCTAGTCCATAACTCATAAGGAGTGGCTGTGACAGCTTTAGATGGTGAATGATTAAATAAATAAACAATAGTATGTAAAGCTTCACCTCAAAATGATAACGCAAGATCAGAATATGACATCATAGACCTAACCATATCCATAAGAGTTCTATTCCTCCACTCGGTGTATAGCATAGTATAATGCCAAACAATTCCATGCTCTTTAGAAAAATCATTTAGGATTCCTGAAGTGTATTCTCCCCACGATCAGTTCTTAAAACCTTAATGGTTTTATTCAACTGGTTTTTCACTTTAGTCTTAAATTGTTTGAACATATCAAAACCTTCCGACTTGTGTTTAACTTTAATAAGATAAATATAGTCATATCTAAAAAAAGCGATGAACCTTCTAGAGATTTTTAACCAGAAGGTTCATCACTTTTCTGGTTTTCTCTAGTCTACTGATTACCCGATGTAAGTATCTTTTACTTATATCTATCTCCAGCACGCTTACAATAATATTTGAATTCATATCTATTTTTAGATAATGAAAAATTGTATTAGCTTCCGTTTTGGCTAGGAGGAAATCTATAACCATATCGCACCATCATCGGACGTGTAGAATTGCTACACTGGTGAAGCAAAAATTTGAAATTAGTATACTAGTATTTTATATGGCTACTACTTTCGAATTTCGATGTCCTCGTACCCCATTTGAAAGTTGAAGGATAATATGGTGTTTATTGTCCCACATATTTTTTCGATAATGGATAACTATAAACAAAATTGCATTTGGGGATGCATACGACCTATTTGTGTGTGCCCCCAAATATCTCCTAGAGTTTATTTATTTGTGGGCATGAGTTTCAAGTGCCAGAACCAAGGAATCCGAGTGCTAAATCTTATATTTACTAATTGAAGGCTCCTTTTGAGGCCTCCATGTTAATTGTGAAAACAAATCCTAGAAATTCCCAAAAAAAGCAAAACATCCAACCGTCAATATGGATAATAAACAAACCATGATCATATATCAATGTTACACCTGCCTACCACGTTGTAAAGTCCCCAAAGACTGATCAGATGTGTTTAATGATTATATAGGCTATGGTTTCCTAACTCCAACCCATGTTGTAGAGACCCCAAAGACAAATCCGTCTGATCAGATGCGTTTAATGATTTTTCTTTACATGCTGTAGTTTCCTAACTCCAACAAAGAATTACCCAACCTAACTCCATCACGGTAGCAATCGGCATGCACATTCCAAATCTTAAGAAAGGTGTTCTCCTCGATCTCTCCTCTACAAATTGATCTGTATGGCGCATGGCGCATCACAGCAGCAAGGATTCGATTGAATCCAGCTAGGGGCCGGGTGCTTGTGCTTTCATTGGTGACAAGGTCACATAGGGGCTCTCATCTACAATTTGATCTGCCATGGTTTTATTGGTGACGAGTTCTTAACGCTGTCGGATGGCCATTGTTAGCAAATAATGCATAAACAAGATCGAAACGAGACATAGATTTTTTACGTAGAAAACCCTTGCGGGAAAAAAACCACGAGCGCCAACCGGCAATCTTCACTATATGAGGAGAGTTTACAAAACGCAGGGGAATTACAATGAGTCTCTCTATTTTCCCTTGCAACACACAAGATATATATATATATATATATATATATATATATATATATATATATATATATATATATATATATATATATATATATATATATATGGGTGGCTAACTAATACGATCCGTAACGTGGGAGGACTCCACCTCTCACACCTCCTAAGCGTCCCTAGCAAAGCTGAATTTGGATCATATTACAACAAACTCCACCTTGAGACAAATTCCATCTTGTAGCAATGAAGGATCATCAATGAACTCCCTTCAATAATAAATAGCACCGTGCGCTAACAAATCACTAGGACTTAAAATGTAACACCAACCAAGCTTGAGCATAGCTCAAACTTCGCGGTGGGAACTGGCTTTGTTATCATATCCACAGGATTAAAATGTGTACTGATCTTGCACACTTTAATATCACCAAGAGCAATAACATCTCGGATAAAATGATACCTCACATCAATATATTTTGTCCGGTCATGGAACATCTGATCTTTTGTAAGGTAAATAGCACTCTGGTTATTACAGAATATAGTAGTGCAAGAATCATTTTCACAAAGCTTAGCATATAAACCTCGAAGCCAAATAGCTTCCTTAGCCTCGTAAATAGCCATATATTCAGCTTCAGTAGTTGATAAAACAACAGTAGAGTGTAAACAAGCTTTCCAACTAATAGCACAATCACCAATGGTGAAAACATAACCTGTGAGAGATCTCCTTCTATCCAAATCACCAGCATAATCTGAATCAACATAACCAACAATTCCATCTCCAGATTTTCCAAACTGCAAACAAGCATTCGAAGTACCGCGCAAATATCTCAAAATCCATTGAACTGCTTTCCAATGCCCTCTACCAGGATTAGACATGTATCTACTGACAATACTCGGTGCATATGACAAATCAGGACGAGAGCAAACTATAGCATACATAAGAGAACCAACTGTGCTGTTATAAGGAACTCTAGACATGTACTTAATGTCTTTATCTCGACTCAGGACATAAAGATGAAGATAATCTGAAATGTGGAGCTAAAGGAGTACTCACTGGTTTAGCTTTATGCATATTGAAACGACGAAGGACCTTTTCAATATACCCTTTTTGACTAAGAAATAACTTGCCGGACTGTCTCTCTCTAATAATCTCCATGCCAAGAATTTTCTTTGCTGCACCCAAATCCTTCATCTCAAATTCATTACTCAATTGTGATTTCAATTTGGCTATTTCTGACTTATCTTTTACAGCAATCAACATATCATCGACATAGAGAAGCAAATAAATAGCTGAACCATTAACCATCTTCAAATAAACACAACTATCATAATCAGACCGCTTAAAGCCATTAGAGAGTATAAAGGAGTCAAATCTAAATTCTCCATATAAATATCTTCATCTAATTCTCCATGTAAGAATGCAGTTTTAACATCTAATTGCTCAAGCTCATAATCATGCATAGCAACAATACTGAGTAAAGTGGATAGAGCTATGTTTCATAACAGGAGAAAACACATCATTATAGTCAATACCTGGAATCTGACTATAGCCTTTAGCAACCAACCTTGCTTTATACCTTGCTGTTTTATTAGGAGAAATAGGTTCTTTTCTCTTGAAAATCCACTTGCAACGAACGGGCTTCTTCTATTTAGGCAATGGCACTAAATCCTAAGTACCATTCTTATCAAGTGACTCCATCTCATCTTGCATAGCGATAACCCAATTGTTGCAATCCGCAGAAGTAATAGCCTCAGAATAATTAGAAGGTTCAGCAGTACCTTCAACCTCTTCTGCGCAACTCAAAGCATAAGCAGCAATATTACATTCCTCAATTAACCTCTTGGGTTGAACATGAGGCCTCCTAGACCTGTCAGCTGCAATAGAACGTTGTGGAGACTGCACAACGGGAGAATGTGGGATACCAGATGAATCATCATCAATAGGTGCATCCGTATCAGTATCCGGTGTATGTGCTGAATCAATAACATGCTCCACCTGCACACTAGAGGTCTGCGAACTCCGAACAGGAGCATTAGTAGCCATAGCAGATTCATTAAAGACAACACTTCTGCTAGTAATAACCTTTTTAGATTCAGGATCCCACAATTTATAACCTTTAACACCAGAACGATAACCAAGAAAAATGCACTTAACAGCTCTAGGCTCCAATTTACCATTATCAACATGAGCATAAGCAGGATAACAAAAATTCTCGGTTCAGAATAATTTGCTGGAGAACCGAGACCATACCTCAATTGGTGTCTTCTTATCAATAGCAATAGAGGGAGAATGATTAATCGGAAAGCAAGCGGTGGAAGCGAGTCTCAGCCCAAAACGCCTACTCGAGGCCAGCATTAGACAACATGCAACGGGCCTTATAGATGATAGTCCTGTTCATCCGCTCAGCCACACCATTTTGCTGAGGTGTATAAGCAACGGTGCGGTGTCTCACAATGCCTTGAGACTTACAATATGAATTAAAAGCATGAGAACAGAATTTCATCCCATTATCGGTGCGAAGAACCTTCACCTTTCTATCGGTTTGTTTCTCCACCATAATCTTCCACTCTTTGAATTTAGAAAATGCTTCTGATTTATGCTTTAAGAAATAAGGCCATACCTTCCTTGAATAATCATCAATAATTATCAATATATAACGAGCACCTCCAAGAGAAGTCTTACGAGCAGGCCCCCATAAATCAGAATGCACATAATCAAGAATACCTTCAGTAGTATGAACCGAAGTGTTGAACTTCACCCTCTTGTGTTTGCCAAACACACAATGCTCACGAAATTCCAGCTTATCGATGCTATGCCCATCAAAAAGTCCTCTCTTGCTCAAAATTGTCATACCAAGCTCACTCATATGCCCAAGACGCATATGGCAAAGATTAGTAGCATCAAAATCAGATAATGACTTGGTGGAAACAGAAACATTGTCAATAACAGTAGTGCCTTGAAGAAAATATAAATTGGCAGTCAACAAATCATCTTTCATGACAACAAGAGAGCCTTTAGTTACCTTCATACCTCCACCTCCAGCGGAGTACTTATACCCTTTGCGATCAAGAGTACTCAAAGAAATAAGATTTCTTGTCATAGTTGGAACATGCCTCACATATGTCAATGTCCCGACAATACCATCGGACATCTTAATCTGAACAGATCCCATGCCTACTAGCTTGCGAGGAGTGTTATCACCCATCAAAACAGAGCCTCCACTATGGACAGATTCATAAGTGGAAAACCAATCTCTATTAATGCAAATATGAAACGAGCAGGTAGAATCAAGAATCCATTCCTCATTAATTTTGGCACATCCAGCAAAAGCAACAAGAACATCACCATCGAACTGCTATCATCAACAGCAGCAGCAACATGAAGCAGCACTATCATCACTAGGATTAGATTTAGCCTTTTGAGCAGCTTTCCTCTTCTCCTTATTCTGCAGCTTATAACATTCAGAAATATCATGAGTATTCCCTTTACAATATCTGCAGAACTTATCTTTGCCTCTCGGATTTAGAGCGACCGCGATGACCGCTCGAACTTCTATCTCTCCCATTGTTGAATTTCTTCTTCTCTGTCCTATCACGGATAGACAAACCTTCTCCATCATCATTGGTAGCAACTTCAGGAGACACTATCAATTTCATTTTTTCCTTTGCATGCAAAGCATCATAAACCTCATTGACAGTAAGAGTGTAATGACTGTATAATATAGTATCTCCGAAAGTTGAATAAGACGGGGGCAACGAACACAAAAGCATGAGAGCTAAATCCTCAGCATCATATTTTACCTCCATGGACGTAAGGTCCGAAACAATCTCCTTGAAGACTGATAAATGAGAGGCCAATGAATTACCCTATTGCAACTTGTGAGTAAACAATTTCATCTTCAAATGCATCTTGCTGGTTAGATCCTTGGACATCCAGATAGACTCTAGCTTGAGCCATAAAGCAGCAGCGGTTTTCTGATCCAAAACTTCTTGCAAAATATTATTAGATAAATGAAGATGAATTTATGAAAGAGCCTTACAATCACGACGTTTTTCTTCGTCGGTCCAAGTCTCTTGCTTCTTATTAGAAAAAGAATCAAGCGCATCATCCAAATCAGTGTGCGCTAATATTGTCCTCATCTTGACTTGCCAAAGAGTGGACCGTGTATCACGCACGGTCTAGCAGCGGAACATCATACTTGAGAGAAGCCATCGAAGAAATCAGCAACAAAAAATCAATCTGCAGCGTCTCCGGTACACGCTCGTGTGGAACAAGCAAATCTGTAGAATCCCTAGTACACCCTCGTGTACGTTGAGCGATACATGAAGAAACGATCTCCTGTGTAGAGTTTCCGTGTGCGCGTAAGCAAAATTCTCCACACTACACCAAACAGCGGACAACACGGTGGAGCTTGGGCCGATTCCGTACAGTGCGCACGGAGACACAAGCAAAACGCCGAATCGCTTTTGGACTCGGAGACGAGCGAAGCGACACGCACACTTGCCTCGGGACTTGATCCAGATGTAGCACGCAACACGGGCGGTACTTCTTATAGAATCGTCGATTCGGCGAGAACCAGCGCCAAACAGAGAGCAACTCGGATCAGACCAAAGATCGCAGCGGCGGCGGCTAGAACGAACAAGAAATAAATCCTAATATTTTTTAATCAAATCTCGTGTCCGGCTCGATGCCACTTGTTAGCAAATAATGTATAAACAAGATCGAAACGAGAAATAGATTTTTTACGTGGAAAATCCTTGCTGGAAAAAACCACGGGCACCAACCGGCAATCTTCACTATATGAGGAGAGTTTACAAAACGCAGGAGAATTACAATGCGTCTCTCTATTTTTCCTTGCAACACACAAGATGTATATATATGAGTGGCTAACTAATACGATCCATAACGTGGGAGGACTCTACCTCTCACACCTCCTAGACGTCCCTAGCAAAGCTGAATTTGAATCATATTACAACAGCCATGATACTTCATTACCGAGTGGATGAGGATCATGAGGTTCAACAATAATTCCCTTGTTAGTCGATGGATCCTTTAGCACAGCTATACGGCGGAGGTTTGCTGTCTGCAAGAGGTACTGAAGCAGTGATGACTGACGATGCAATCAAGTGGGATACAAGAACCTTGACAGGTTGTTTGATGAGCTACTGACTCTTGATGTTGGATGCGGAAGGTTAATGTCGCCTAGATCACCACAAAGGCATCACCTGGAGTTTGCCTCATGCCCCTCCACACGGATGACAATTACCTTGCCTGGATACAAGGTACACGTTCCCAATCAGCATAGAAAATCATGCATACGTGAGCACATGTTAAGCACTAAATCGGACATTCAAATTATAATTAGTGTGCCAAACGACAGAATAAGAAAGCAGTAAAAATCATTATACATGTGACTAGATTTGGTAGTCATGACAATTAAAACGACCTCTTGATTTTAACATTCATATTTGGAAAACTATAATGGTTCATAGTCCAGTCAAGAACTCATCACTACCCTTGCAAAAAAAAAAAAACAAAAGAAAGAATTCATCACTTACTCTGAAACTAATATAAGTTCCTATATTTTGAAGCCTAAGAAATCCAGACAAGGATAATCTTACGATAGAACCAAGATTTTCAAAGCAAGGACCTCCCTATGAGATTATCTCAGCTGACAAAGCCGGAGTTTTTCGCCGCCTCGGTCTATCACATTGTCGGCAATGGTGAGCATACCCTATTCTGGCTGGATAATTGGATTCACGGTCGTTCGGTTCAGCATATTGCTCCTTTGGTCGTCAGCGCTGTGCGCCCAGGCATCCGCAGATCCCGCACGGTGCGCGACGGATTTCTCAATGATCTTTGGATCCTCGACATCGAAGGGTCACGCTCGGTCGCTCTAATCAGCCAGTTTCTGCGACTATATGACTGTCTGCAGGGCCTGTATACCGCAGAAGACGCCCAAGACCGGATCGTTTGGCGCTGGTCAGACAACGGCCAATACTCGGCCTCTTCAGCCTATCGCGCTTTCTTCTGGGGCCAGTCTACCATTGCAGGAGCAAGGGAACTGCGCTCAACTCGGGCGCCACCGAAGGTTAAATTCTTCCTTTGGTTGGCTCTCCTTGGCCGAAGCTGGACGTCTGACCGCTTGCAGCGCCATAACATGACGAACAACGGACTGTGCGCTCTTTGTATCCAGCACCAAGAGACGATTGCTCATCTCCTCCTAGGTTGCCCATATAGCCGCGAAATCTGGTTCAAGCTCCTTCGTACCTTCGGCGCTCAGCAGCTTGTGCCCCAATCCGAAGCAACCCTGGTCGACTGGTGGACTTCAGCCCGGAAGCAACTGCCGAAAGAGAAGAGAAAGGGTTTCGACACTTTTTCGCGTTAACGGTCTGGCAAATCTGGAAGGAGCGGAACCTTCGGGTTTTCCAGCAACAGTTCAAGCAACCAGCCCAACTGCTCAATCAGATCAAGGAGGAGGCCGCTGTTTGGGATCGGGCGGGGTTTAGGTCGCTTAGCTTGTTACTTCCCTCGTAGCAGTCCGCCGAGTTCTTTTCTTTGCTTTTGTTGTTTGTTGCGCCTGGCCTAAGGGTCCTGACCTCAGGACCTCTTCCGGGAGTTGTATCCGCTTCTTCTCCTCTTAATGAAATACGCACTCAGGTGCGTTCTCGAAAAAAAAACAAAACGGGAAGAGGGGTGAAAACATGAGTTTGTGATCGAGATAGGATTTATGCATCTTACAATTATGGTATGGAAATACAAAAATCTCTTTAGTAAATAGAAGCATCTTCCCACCTCTTTGTTACGGACACAGTGTTTAACATTATTACACAAATTCAGTCACATTGTAATTTTACTAGGGTGCAAAAGTAAATGAATATGAAGTATGAAAATAAATTAAATGTGCTATGACATAAACAAATTACAATAAAGAAAGGTCTAACTATTGAAGAAAGCTATTGCACGAGCCCTGGGTAGTCTTTTATTTTTTATGACACAAAGCACTAACATTGAGCTGGATTTCATAGTCCATCGTCTTCATAACTCCACAATAAACTACAAAACAGCCAGCTGCAACACAGGTGCATTCATGTCATATGCACTATATGCTGGTTCTGAAATCTACTTCACAAGTTGGAAACCGAAAACAATGATGACTACATTACCGTAGCCAAAGCAACAAATCCAGAACTGAAAAATTGCCAGTGAAAGCTGTCTACCATCAAGTTCAACAATAGTTGTCCAAAAATGTGGTAAGAACCTCCAACTGTGGTAGGAGTGTATGGGTGGTCAAATTCTAACAGTTCCTCTTGGACTATTCTATGGATTTAATAATATGAAAGGTGATGAGGATAGAGGGTAGAAAACTATATTGTACTCAGAGGCCAATGAAGAAAAGAAAATATTTACTGTAGTGCAAGATGAGAAAAGTTTTTTTCGCGTTATAAAGTAATTATTTTGTTTATAAAAACTTTTACATGCTCAATAATATTTATAGTACTTAAATTTGATGTCACACGTATAAACTTTGAAAAACAATTATTTATTCCATGGAATTGTTGTTAAGAAGTAAATATGTTTACAATAGATATATATTCTAGCACTTTATTTGTTCTAATATTCTAAATCGTAAGTTTACCAAGTAATAATTTTTTTACAAATGAGCCTACCATCTCATTTGGATTGCTCGCCCGTGCTGGAGCACGAGCTGATGGTCTAGTAGAGCAAATTATACTCTGCATGCACCGTATAGCAAGGAAGTCAACGATACAACAATAGGATAAGTCCGCACACTAAGAGGGCACCTCAGCAACTTCACTTCGTCAAAAAAAGATAGTACTAGTGCTACGACAGCATGCGGAAATTTACAAGACTGAATGGAATGGACGACTATCCCGCCAAGAACACTTGCTCGGTTGCTTGTGTAGTTAAAGTGTTAAACCCTGCGTGCCTTTGGTCAATTCATCAGGGATATCAAGTGATTTATCCTGCCTGGCCCTTTCTGTTGTTCTCGTAGTGTTCTCCCTGCATGATGCTACAGCTCTGCAGACGATAGGTTAGGAGAATTTTCTTTCTCACTTCTCAGGATCAGCAATCCCGTTGTCGGACTGAATAGTTCACCTGAGTGATTAGACAGCCAGCTTAATTGTTCAAGTGCGATTTACATGTACTGAAAAAAATACTTTGCATCAATGATACGCAACGTCTGCTATTTTATCTGGCGTAGGGTGATCAGCTGCTCATTAGCACGTAACGAATTCCGTTTGCTTGGGCGCTATGCAGAGTATCACGGAACGACGGTTGTTGGTTCCTAGTACTTCCTAGGGAGGAACAGCTCAGATATAAATTACTGAAGAAGGATTCCTGTGCTCCACGTTTTATTTGTTTATAGGAAAGTGCGCAGGATGCACCAGTTTTATAGCCAGATTAAGGGATAGCATAACCCCATGGAGAGGAAAGATCGATTCTATCAAGAAAAAAAGAATATGTTCCACAGAAAAAAAAATGAAAGGAAAACCTTCCGGTTAGCAGGTGGCATCGACAAGGCGATAAATTAGTTTTTCCCTCCAGGTCACGTCTTATATGTATACATTTCACCTGTCGTTTGTTGCCCCAACATATACATCAAGTTCATTCCCGACCCGATCACCACATAGGTCATACTACCTCTCCCCGTCTCTGTCCCCAAATTACTTGTCTTTGCACTCGCCAAAGTCCATCGCTTTATTCTCCGGTTCGTCACTATATTGCACAATGTAAGTATCTTTTACTTATATCAATCTCCTGCACGCTTACATAATTTGGAATTAGTATTTTTTTAGATAATAGAAACATTGTGTTGATCCTAGCTAGCCTTGACTTTGAAGAAAGCTGCAATCAAATGGTCTTGATTTTCAATAGAGTTGATACAATTGCTAAGTATCCGACATCATCATATACATGCATAATTGCCACACATCATACAAAATTTGGAACTAGTGTCTGAGGAACGGCTACACTACTTTGGAATTGGGATGTCCACCTACCCCATTTGCAAGTTCAAGGAAATTTTAGTTTTCCACCTCTACAACTTATGTTGATTGGTGTATAATTTCAGATAGAAGAGAACTCACTCGCGATGGCAGGAACGGCAAAAGTGGTGCATGCATGGAAAGAATGGGGCATCCAAGCGCTGGTGCTGCTGAGCTTCACACTCCAGGTCACACTCCTCGTCTTGGCAGAATTCCGCCGGCGCGTGGACTCTGGAGTGTTAAGAGTTTTAGTCTGGTCAGCGTACCAGCTGGCTGACTCGGTAGCCATATTCGCCCTTGGGCACATGGCCGTGACAGGCAGGTCGCCGCAGCATGAGCTGGTGGCGATCTGGGCCCCGTTCTTGCTGATGCACTTGGGTGGGCAGGACAACATCACGGCCTATGCCATCGAGGACAATAAGCTGTGGCTCCGCCATCTGCATGACGCTCATGGTGCAGGTGGCTGCAGCTGCTTATGTCCTTCACGTCTTGTATTTTTAGCAGCAGCCACTCCTTGTTGCTCCAGGTGGCCTCTATCCTCATGTTTGTTGTTGGTGCTGTCAAGTATGGGGAGAGGGTGTGGGCGCTCCGATACGCCAATATTTTTTTATTTTTATTTTTTTAGACAAGGATACGCCAATATTAGTGTCGGATCGGACAACAATTACCGGGCCGTTGGTTCCGGCGAGAATCAATCAAACTACATCTATCCTACTACAAGAGCAAGTCGCTCCCACACCGAGGATATCATATTCCTAGGCCATGAAATGTTGGGTGTTCCCAAGGACTTCTTTAAGGGCTTCAATTGCATTCGTTCCTTTCTGTTGGGGCCCAAGGCCGGGGAGGATTTTTTTGCATTTTATTTTTGGACGGTCCATAGTCCTCTTCTTCTTGATGAGAAGGAGGCGTATAAGGTGGCCGAGGTGCAGGTCTCCCTGATGCACGACATCTTCTACACAAAAGCTGAGTCGCAGTACGGTTTCACCCGTGTAGTGTCTTCACTGACCAGTGCAGTAGTGTTATCATTGCTGATTCTTCAGTTTTTCCTGGGCAGTGATCGTCATACTAGTAATGACGGTGGTTACAGCAAAGTGGATGTAGCTGTCACTTGCGTCCTGTCATTTGGGGCTGGTGTCCTAGAGACTGTGTCTCTGCTGAGGTACATGTTGTCGAGCTTCAACTGGCACCGGTACGAGGCTGGTGAACAGGAGAGGAGTTTGCCTGCACGGGTACTTTTGTCTCTCCGGCGACTCATCAACGCATCGGATTGGAGAACAAGGCACAGTTGGTCCCGATCCATGGGACAACTCAACTTGCTTCAGATGTGCGCTCGGAGCAGGGCCAGCTGGAGCAGCAAGATGGCGAAACGGCTGGGGATCGAGCACTGGTGGAACACGGTGACTTACTCGTGGTCCATCCCCGTCTCACCGCTCATCGAGCAGCTAGTGCTAGTGGTGAAGCAAGTGATGGAGAGCTATTGCATCTCAGAAACGAACCCCGACCACATCGTCAACTCACAGGGTCGGGCGGTGATCAAGAAGAAGAGCCAGCAGCTGTACCACCGCCTAAACAGGATCATCACCCTGGACAGGCTGACGGAGGAGAGCGTATCGCCACAAGCCTCTACCTTCGGTGGTACAATAAGCAAATGGCCTCCAGCAGCTGCCGGCAGGATGATGATCTTGCCGAGGCCATCGATGCCCTCTCCAATTACATGTTTTTCCTCCTTGCCGCACGTCCAAACTTGATGCCTGTCTTGCCGATCATTGATGACTACGTCGAGACGTGTTATAATCTGAGTCTCTTGGAGTATAATACAACCGAGGATCTGGCAGATATTCTATTGGCCTATGGGGACGCAATGGACAACCCTGAATCTACGTTTCAATTACATGACCATACTACTACATCCATGCCTATGCCTAGAAGTGATCATATACTAAAACAAGGATCTCATCTTGGTGCAAAGCTCATTGCCGAGCAGTCACATGACTCGCCGTCCCCTGATATGTTGGAGCTGATAGGTGAGGTTTGGGCAGAGATCTTGTGCTACGTGGGCAATAGATGCAGCGCATATTCTCATGCCAAGCAGCTCAGCAACGGCGGTGAGCTCATCACAGTTGCTGCCTTTCTAATTCAATACCTCAAAATACCCCTCCTCAAACCCAGTACTAGTACTTCACTTGATAGTGATGTCTGAGCGGGCCAGCCACATGATTGGGATAATTTCTGAAGAGTCTTCAACAGGATTGATGCTTGTATATCTGTACACTTGTATTTAAATATTCTTTTGAAAATATTTCTTCTGTGGAAGCTTTGTGTGTTTATTCGCTTGTAATTAAATTCCGTCATACTGTCATTTTGGGTTCTTCCTTGGTTTCTACTATGTAGTTCATCTAGAACTGGAGTTGGGTTCTGCAACACTGTTGTTAATAGTACACCACAGTGATTAGACAAACGGCTTAATTGTTCCAGTGCCATTTACACGTACTAAACAAAATACCTTGCATCAGAGCTACGCAACGTCTGCTATTTTATCTGGTGATTAATTAGGCTATAACTAGTCTATCAGCCCGTGCACTTGCACGGGCTAGAAACCTTAGAATATATATGTGGATATGGTCACAGAAACTTTAAAGTGTATATGTACTTCGATAGTCGTTGCTAATACTACAAAGATTGTGAGCATGTTTAGATGTCATAACAATAAAAGAAAATATCAAACTTTACAATGTTCCATATGGTCTGTGCATCCTTGAACTAATTAAAATTCCTTAATCTCTACTAATTTCCTGATACCCTATGGGTGTATCAAAATAATGTGCATTGGTGTTAATCTTTCCGTTTATTTAATATTATATGAGATAATAATAATAGCAAAATGCCTACATAGTTAAACCACATATTATACTAAATCAGCAAATTTTATAAAATCCTCATATGTTATTTTTTTCTAAAATACATAGGAGAACCATACATTGTTCTATTATGAAGAGGTTTTTTTTAAGGTGAGACGCATAAGTTCTAGACTATGGAATAGAACCATGCAGAAGATTTACACATGAACTAAATTGTCATCCAAGTTTCCTTATTCCATTTCTGATTGCATACATATTGAACTATATATATCTATCAATTTCAACATTACATTGCATGCCCCATCTCTTGCTTACTTAAGCTACATTTTGGACTAAAAAAGTATTTAATGCCTTTTACTTAAGTCAAGGTATCACACTTTATTAATTGGTATGCGTAGTTGGGTTATATATAAAATCTTGACTACATATAACAAAGTAAATATAGGACTCTGAGCTGTAGTGGATTTGACTGTTGTTGCTTAGTGAATAGCTGTCAGCAAACTCAATATTTTCGTGCTTCAATAGAATCGTAGGTTCTTTTCCTGTTATATATTCACACATGCACCATAATAATCTTTATGAAATTGAATCATGGAGTTTTGTTGTGGAAAATCTAGCTGCTGCTTTATATCATCTTTTCTTGTAGAAGAGACGATTGATTGAATTGTTTATTCTATCTGCCCTTGCTCAAAATCAATAAATGTCTTAGAAAAATAATCTAGATGATGAATGAAATTGATCTTACAAAAATACATTTATACATACGAAAGTCAATGTTACAAGTTACTCATATTTGGATCAAGTAAAAAAAAATCTAGTGTGCTACAATTTGAGATATATACGCCAAAAAAACCTGATGCACTTTGCAATTCAGTGAATACCTGGCATTGGAATAGAACCACATAAACGCTACCGTTGATTGTAGAAGCTTTATCAATTCTGGATATCCCCATCTTTTTCATGGAGGCTTGCATGCCCAAACAAATGCCTTCTTTCCATGTGACTAGGAGATTTCTGATGATAGGAAATATTGATTTCAGAGCATCCATTGCACAACTTACTCGTAGAAGATAGGTAACAACAGTAATTACAAACCTTAAACCCACACCAAATTGAACTTGCCGTTTCCTAATGTCCGTGCAACAATGAAATACGGTTAGGTATATTGTATGTATGTTCTTTTTATCCTCCTCAAGTTTGTATGTTTGATCTTGCTACAGCCTTAACGAAAGAATACGTAGTACAAAATGCAAAAGCAAAAGGTATACTGTTAACATTACCTATCTATGAATGAATAAGAATTTCCTGCCTGTAGTGGTAAAGCCTGGAAGAGAAATATGGCCAAATCACTGCATTCATGTGATGAAAGAATTGTAAATATTTAACTTGAGACCATTGCAAAATTCTTTTATCCTGAATATGCCACTGCAAAACCTCGTATCCCATGCCTGCCATTGGGTTGCAAAATTTATCCCGTATATACCATCCATGTCATTAAACTCTTAATGTTTTTCCAAAAATGACTAATCTACTCGCCCTCTTAATTAATGAGTTCATCTGCCGCTGTGGTTCGGTGAGCGTGGTGCCAGCGCGGCGGCATGGCTACGACGCGAGCTGGTGAGCAGGTGTGGCTGGCTGAAGGGCGAGCATGCATGGTGGGCAGGGCGAGGAGCGTGGTGGGGGGGGGAGCGCATGCAGCAGCCGGTAATGCATGCTCCGCGTGACATGGCAGCGACGCGAGCAAGCGAGTGGGGGTGGGTGCGGGCGAGCGTGGCGCAGCAGCCAACGGGGCTAGTGGGCATGGCTGCGGGCGAGCGCGGTGGGCAGCAGGGCGAGCACACGGCGGGCACAGCAGCTGCAGGCAAGCGGGCGCGGCTGCGAGCAAGCGCGGCTGGCGGCGAGGCGAGCCCACGTGGCATCCGGTGGGGCAAGCGCAGGCGGACGTGGGTGAGCCTACCAACGGGGCAAGCAGGCCACACCGGCGAGCGAGAACGCGTGGTATCATGGGCAAGCGTGGGCGAGCGAGAGCGACAGAAGCAAGGAACAAAGTGAAGAAGGAAGGAAGACAGGGGTAATTCCGTTTTTTTTCATATGATTTACTGTTCAATGATGGCATTGATGGGATAAAATTTGTAATTCGATGGTATGTATGGGATAGAGCGTTATGTTATGGCATATTTGGGATATGAGCGTTTTGTAGTGGTTTACACGGAATTATCTCTATTTACAAGGGGACAAATTAGTTCTGTCACTCCACCTATATACATGTATAGTATAGGTTCCACTTGTCATTCATGGCCCACACATGTAGATCAAGTTAACTCCGGATCACACACAGTTCGTACTAACTCTGTCCATAGCCAAGCAGACTGGAGGGCACGGAAGAACAAGATATGCAAGCTGAGGCGAGAGGATGGCACATGGTGTGAACGCAGGGATGAAATGCGGACCATGACGACAGAGTTTTTGAGCACCTCTATACAGCAGACCCTTGCGTGGATAGAGCTGAAGTGTTGCAACTTGTACAAGGGAAGATATCGGATGATATGAACGACCACCTATGCCAACCATTCTCGGAGCAGGAGATCTCGGACTCGGACGCGCTGTTCCAAATGGGTCCGCTCAAAGCACAGGGGGCAGATGGCTTCCCGGCGCGTTTCTTTCAGCGACATTTGGGCAGCGGTCAAGGAGGACGTGGTGACACCAGTCTAGAAGTTCTTTGTGGATGGTAATCTACCAAGTGCAATGAATGATACATCTATAGTGTTAACTCCAAAAGGATCAAACCCAGAGGAGTTAAAGGACTGCCGGTTGATCAGCCTGTTCAATGTGATTTATAAGGTCATTTCAAAGTGTCTCGTCAGTCGCTTGCGGCGGGAGAGGTGGTGTCACCTGAACAAAGTGCCTTTGTGCCAGGCCAGCAAATTACAGATAATGCTCTGATTGCTTTCGATTGCATTCACGCGATATAGCAAGGAGTTGGCAACCGACAAGAGTTTGGGGCCTACAAGCTGGATTTATCCAAGGCGTGTGATAGAGTTAATTGGAGATTTCTCAAGTATTTGTTGGCGAAGTTGGGCTCATCCTCAGTGGGTACAGTGGGTCATGACTTGCGTGATGATTGTACGCTACACTATTTGCTTCAATGGGACATTGTTGCGCCCCTTCGCTCCCTCTCACAGTTTTGTTTCTTTGGCTTACATCTTTTGTTTCATGGATGACCATAAAGATGTAAACCACACCTAATGATTTGCACATGTAGCTAGGCCCACCTCCCCGCACCGCCATCACAGGGCCCCCGCGCGCACCTATCCTCTTTCTTCTCCGGTCAAATCTAGGTGCAGGCCTCCCTCCTCAGGCTATCACCAATGGAAGGAGCTACCCAAACACCAAAATAGGTATCTGAAGATCACCACTATCACCAACGGAGTCTGAAATTCGGTCGGCACTGTCGTCGACGCCCTCTTGCACCGCTTAAATCATATTTGATGGCAAAATTGATCGCTCTGGCATCTTTTATAGCTCGTAAGGCTTTCGTTTTGATGGTCACCGATCTTTTTCTAGTCAATTAATGCTGCCGGCGAGCTCTTGCCCGCAGACGAGCATGGCGAAGCACGAAAGCTTTTTCCTTGCCGCGTTTCGTTCGACAAAGCTAACACAAAGCAGGAAGCCACGTAGTTTGGTATGCAGGCCTAGTTTGCGATGAGTAGCGAGCATCCGCACAGTCCCGCAAACTATAACATGGCGATATACGAGTAGTCGCGTCGTCCTGCGAGCTACTTTGCGGGGCGAGCAGCCACAACCCGTGCCGCTTGCATCTCTAGGGATGGAGTAGCCATCGAAGATACTTCCTCCGTTCCAAAAATAAGGATTTGTTGACTTTCAAATATCAAGTTTGACTATTTATCTTATTCAAAATATTTTAAAAAATACAGTATTATTTATCTAACGTGTTTTATTATTAGATATATTTTAAGTATATTTTATTTATTTTTATATTTTTACAATTCTTTTAAGTAAGAAAAGTGATCAAACTAGTCTCAGAAAATCAATAAATGTGGACGACTCCTCCGTCCCCATTCCTACGAAAAAGTAGAAAACCTTTTTTCTCTAAAAAAAGAAGGAAAACATTCCCTAATTCCCTTTCCATGGCGCAGGGCGGCGGCGAAATCGCTGCCGACGGCGCGAATCCCTCCGGCGAGGACCACCTCAGCGCGCTCCCCGACGACGCTCTACTCCACATCCTCCTCCGCCTCGATACCGCCGCCGCCGTCCGCACCAGCATCCTCTGCCGCCGCTGGCGGCGCGCCTGGACGCTCCTCCCGGAGCTCCGCTTCGACTTCTTCCCCGACCCGCACCCCGTATCCTCCGCGCTAGCCGTCCATGAGGCGGCCCTCCGCTACCTCCACGTGGGGGCCCTGGACGCTGCCGCCGAGTCCGTGGCGACCTGGCTCCCCGTCGCCGCGAGCCGCCTCTCCGACCGCCTCATTTTCGAGAACCGGGCGCCGGGGAGAAATGTGAATGACACCGACGACGAAAGAGGTGCCTTTGAGCTCCCCTGCTTCGAGCGCGCTGCCACCGTCTCGCTGGATCTAGGGTTTCTCCGCCTCGCCTTACCTGCCGCCGGCGTGTTTGCCCGACTCACCGATCTCTCGCTGTGTCACGCCCGGATCCGTGGCCCGTGCAAGCTCGGCGACGCTGTATCCTCTCCGCGGTGCCCGTGCTTGCAAAAGCTCAGAATCGCTAACATCAGTGGACTGGATGACATCACCATCCGCTCTGAGTCTCTCTTGCTTTTGTATCTCAATACTGTCATTGACTTGCAGCAACTCACCATCGTGGCGCCGGCCCTCAAGAATCTTCAGGCTACTTGCTGCTTTTCCAGAAATCAGAAAAAACAGATTGCCGACATCTCAGCTCCTCATCTAGAGCGGCTCGAATGGCACGACCAGTATGACCCAATCTCTTTCCATCTAGGTGAGATGAAACATCTTCGAGCGCTGTGCATCACCATTGATCCATATGGACTGCATGGCCTTACATGCAACAGTGCTTCTTTCTTGACGCACTTCAAGGTCATGAATTATCTTTGCTTCACGATTTACTATTTTCCGGTGAGTTCACATCCTTTCTGTTTTGCTTTCAAAGTAGGATTATGGGTAATTTCAGGCAGCCTAGTATAAAAGCTAATAGCTAAGTAAGAATTCAAGTGATATCTGCATATGCTATTGTGTTTATTTAGGTGACACTCATTGTCCTTACACAAAACTGGTCACTCACAAGCTAAACTAAGGTGCTAATTATAAGCTAGATGATCATGTTTTCTTTTTGCTTCTTATGGGTGACAGGACGTAAGAAGCTTTCAATACTTGATGGAAGACATAACAATGCTCCCTCAAGCTACATGTTTGCGCTTGATGGTACTCAATAGCACACATGCTTTTGGAGCTAGCTTGTTTCATTTGCTTAAGTTGTGCACTGGCGTCAGAAAACTGTGGTTTGATTTCTTGACACCTATCACTGAGGTAAAATTGTTTGTTTATCTAATACCCATAGAATGTGACCAAAAAAAACATAGGATTTTAATTTCTTGACACACTTTTGCTTGATTTGATGTCCCCGCTCTACTTACCGAGTTGACATTGGTACTTTGCTCTATTTCTTATGTTTATGGATCTCCTAATGAAAAGAGTTTCTTGTGTAAGTCGCAAAGTGGCACAATCCTTGATAATAAGTTTCATCTTTAAATACTGATATAGTTTTAGAAATCTGGGACCGTTTATGGGTTGTTCTTTTGAACGAGACCGTCCAGTTCCATTTCATCAGAGATTCTAGGAGCCCAACATCGTTTTGCATAATACGATGCAGGGAAATAAGGAAAAAGGGGCAGAGACGAGACACTTTCCCCACACCTAAGTACACTACCTGTTCTCCAAATAGCTACTTATGGGTTTATTAGACAAGAAAGTATGCTGCTTACAGGTTTAATCCTAAAAAACATAGAACGAGCATAGGCCTTTGCTAATAATTCTCCAAAACCCAAGTGAAGTTTTTGACTGCTCTAAGAGATGTCCTCCTGTGGTTTCCTTTATTCATCCTCCTCTCTTGCCACATCCTTGCTTTGAACTGTGAGCAACATCACACATCTCCCCTGTTCATGAAGAACTCTGACTGCCGCCTGAAACATCAAAATCATTCTTGCCTTTACTACCTCCTTCATGTCAGACGAGCAAAAACCTGAGCAATATTGCCAACAAAGAAAAAACAATGCATGCATCAAATATAATGTCACACGGGTGGTTTATTAGAATCTTGTTGAAGCAGGCCTTATTCCTGGCTGTACAGGTAACCCAACAAACAGCTGATTAATCCATGACCAGTATCCTTAGTTGTTTGGGTGTTGAGTTGCAGAAATTTTAGCCTCAATCTTTGACATTTGGAAAGTGACCCCTGGTAACCAAAGTTCCAAGCAGGCCTTTAATGTTACATATACAGTCTCCTTAAAAACAGTATCCTTAGTTGTTTGGGTGTTGAGAGTTGCAGAAATTTTAGGCTCAATCCTTGACATTTGGAAACTAACCCCTGGTAACCAGAACTCCGAGCAGGCCTTTAATGTTACATATACAGTCTCCTTAGTTGTTTGGGTGTTGAGAGTTGCCGAAATTTTAGGCTCAATCCTTGACATTTGGAAACTAACCCCTGGTAACCAGAGCTCCGAGCAGGCCTTTAATGTTACATATACAGTCTCCTTAGTTGTTTTGGGTGTTGAGAGTTGCAAAAATTTTATGGCTCAATCCTTGACATTTGGAAACTAGCTCCTGGTAACCAAAGCTCCGAGCAGGCCTTTAATGTTACATAACATATACAGTCTCCTTAAAAACAAAAGGTCCTATATATTGTTTAAGATCAACTGAACACCTACTCTTTGTGAGCTGTTTGTTGCGGAATTAATTGGTCCAAAGATTAGCAATATTATTATTCATTTAAAAAGCTCTGTTACATCCAGGTGTTGATAGTTTGCTTAACAGTACCACCAGCGTCGACGGTGGGAGGCGGCGCGTCGAGGGCACTCCGGTGAAGCCCGACGCCCAGCGACGTCGGTCGAGCAGACAATCCCGCCAGGTGTGCCAATCCCTCCAGACTTTTCGTGCATGCTAGGTGTTTGTAGGAATGCTTCTGTGGATGTCGATCATCTCGCGCGCCGACAAGGCACGGGCCATCGCGATTCACATCGATTTTATTTGTTCATTGCTAGTAGTAGGAACTGTGTGCAGATTTGGAATTCAGATGCCGAGATGCGAGGTTTGGACCAGAGATCAAGGTAGGGTTTACGGGGTTCACAGGGCGGGTTTACGGGGCTCTCATGAGAGGTTTACGGGGAGCGAGAGGGATAGTTTACGGGGTCCGTAGGGAAGGTTTTACGGGCTAAGTCACTTGGTTTCCAAGGGAGGGTTTTACGGGCTAAGTCACTAGGTTTACGGGGTGCGCAGGGAGGGTTTACGGGTCTCACATGAGAGGTTTACGGGCGCAGAGGGACATTCGTTTCCTCTTGTCATTTATTTTTAATCAATTTTGTGTGTTCTCACAATGAAAATTTCGTACAGGCATCAGAGCACGATGGAAGATGAGGGTAGACAAGATGAGGATGTGGATGTGAATACGGGTGATGATGATGAGGAAATGGAGAAAAAGGTACGATCTTTGTGATAGCCACAGCTCTAAGGTGCAGGAGATTCCCCATTTCAGCCTTTCCTGGGATTTTTTGATGGTTGTACTTGATATTTTTTACTAGTATTTTTTTAGGAGGGCGCCACAAGAATGAATTTTAGCGATCTTAAGAAAGCAGTTGAGGAGCTATCAGACCCGCAAAACAGAAACTGACTGAAATGGGTCTAGAGACCTTTTTGAAAGTGAAGATTACTAGCCTTCATACAAGAAAGGGACTGCTGTTGCTCATGCTGAAATCCGATGTGCAGACGGCTGGTGAATCATTTACAACAGAAGTTTCAGAACAACGTATTTATCATATCACACCATATGTGGTTCAGCAAACATTTGATTTCAAGAATAATGGGACGTTTGGCGCAGACAAACTTGGGGAACAGAAAGACCATACATCTGTGTTCAAAGATTTTGTCGTTGAGTTGGAGGAAAACGGTTTTGCAGTGAAGAAACAAACAAACAAGAGCAAAACTCGATCAGATATTGATGTGCCTACCCTGATCAACTACATGAAAAAATTAAGGAGAATATCGAGTTTTGCCCTTGTTTGTTTGTTTCTTCACTGCAAAATCGTTTTCCTCCAACTCAACCACAAAATCTTTGAACATAGATGTATGGTCTTTCTGTTCCCCAAGTTTGTCTGCGCCAAACGTCCCATTATTCTTGAAATCAAATGTTTGCTGAACCACATATGGTGTGATATGATAAATACGTTGTTCTGAAACTTCTGTTGTAAATGATTCACCAGCCGTCTGCACATCGGATTTCAGCATGAGCAACAGCAGTCCCTTTCTTGTATGAAGGCTAGTAATCTTTACTTTCAAAAGGTCTCTAGACCCATTTCAGTCAGTTTCTGTTTTGCAGGGTCTGATAGCTCCTCAACTGCTTTCTTAAGATCGCTAAAATTCATTCTTGTGGCGCCTCCTAAAAAAAATACCAGTAAAAAATATCAAGTACAACCATCAAAAAATCCCAGGAAAGGCTGAAATGGGGAATCTCCTGCACCTTAGAGCTGTGGCTATCACAAAGATCGTACCTTTTTCTCCATTTCCTCATCATCATCACCCGTATTCACATCCACATCCTTATCTTGTCTACCCTCATCTTCCATCGTGCTCTGATGCCTGTACGAAATTTTCATTGTGAGAACACACAAAATTGATTAAAAATAAATGACAAGAGGAAACGAATGTCCCTCTGTGCCCCGTAAACCTCTCATGTGAGACCCGTAAACCCTCCCTGCGCACCCCGTAAACCTAGTGACTTAGCCCTTAAAACCCTCCCTTGGAAACCAAGTGACTTAGCCCGTAAAACCTTCCCTGCGGACCCCGTAAACTATCCCTCTGCTCCCCGTAAACCTCTCATGTGAGCCCCGTAAACCCGCCTTGTGAACCCCGTAAACCCTACCTTGATCTCTGGTCCAAACCTCGCATCTCGGCATCTGAATTCCAAATCTGCACACAGTTCCTACTACTAGCAATGAACAAATAAAATCGATGCGAATCGCGATGGCCCGTGCCTTGTCGGCGCGCGAGATGATCAACATCCACAGAAGCATTCCTACAAACACCTAGCATGCACGAAAAGTCTGGAGGGATTGGCACACCTGGCGGGATTGTCTGCTCGACCGACGTCGCTGGGCGTCGGGCTTCACCGTCGACGCGTCAAATTAGTATCTGAAAAATTAGTATTTTC
>JAUNZO010004162.1:0-13327 GCA_031894775.1 Chloris gayana
CTATACCAATTCTATATTTACGGAGACGTCGTCACCGCCTGAGAACGTCGTCACCGTCCGAGGCTTTAACCCGTCGTCCCATACTCCCGTATTCAAAACGCAGCACAGACATGTGGAGCCCACAAGCCTGGCCTCCCGCACACCCGCCCGCAAGGTAGGGCTTCCCCGGCTCGCACCACCGCCGCTATGGCTCCACCACCTCCGTGCCCGCTCGCCTCCTCTCCCCGTTGCTCCTCCTCCTCCTCTCCCCCGCCGCGCCCTTCTCCTTCTGCTTCTCAAGCAGCAGTAGTCATGGCGCCGCGGCGCTCCTGCACCCGCTCCTCCCCTTCAGATCTGCACCGCGATGAGGCCGCTATGTCCCCGATGAGGGCGGCCTCCTCAGCAGCAGCAGCCGCCGCCGCCACCGCACCACGCTCTCGGCTTGCTCGTTCTCCCCAACCCCAACTCCGTGCCTGTTTCCTCCCTACCCATGCGTTCACTGTGCTGGTGCGGCCGATATCACCGTCAAGGAGGAGGATATGCTCGTCCAGGGCGGCGGCCTCAAGGACTCAAACTCTGTCTCCTCCAGCTCGCTCCAGGTAACACCGGGCCGATGGACCAAATCCATGTCGTGAGCATCGAATGTAGACTGGAGAAATCATTGACCTCGATCCCTTGTGCATCTGACTTTGGCTCAGGTACACATTGCCTTTTGTTTGATTCTTGCCAACTAATCAAGAGATAGGTGTGTGAAGGATTTAAAGTGATATGTTCTTTTGGTCATATAATTTTTTTAAGGTCAAAATGTGATGCGCAAGGTTAGGCATCTCAGAAAAATATTGTATGGCTGGAACTCGGATATCTGGCAGAAATATAGATTTGTGGCTGTTTTTGGCCTCTCATTAATACAATGCATATGATCCGGTGACAGTTCTCTTAACTAGCATATCGTTTAATTACTAGGCTGATTGATTAGCATCCATCCTGACATTTGATCGTGTAGAGCAGGATGAACTACTGAGCAATGCCTATCCATTCTGTTTTTGTTTGTTTCGTTTTTATTGTTTGGAATGGTGTAAGGTTGTAGTGAATGTCATTGAAAAATATACATGTTCGCATTTTGGATTAAGCTGTTATTCATATGGATCAATATTGTCATTTTTGGTAGCTGATACCATGTTTTTTACATATTTACATGGACTTCTCACCAGGAAATTAGTGCATGTCTTTTTAATTGTCGCTAATATTTTTTTTGAAAAGACAAATTGAGGAAAATGAGGTATTAACTTGCTTCCTGTGATACTGAAGATTGTACTGCAGGTGAAGGAGACAGAAATAAGATGCTAAAAGAACCATGCGATCTTTGTGTGCTATTAAAGTATTCATCAGAAGATAATTGTTGGTAACATGATTCCTGCAAATCTATTAATTTGTGTGATTCAATTTCTTCTCATGGTTGTCTAATATTGTAAGCTCTGAAAGAAAATATAAATTTATCTTGGTTATGTGATGCTCATGCGTGGATGTGTGGATTTCTGATCTTTTTTGTTATTGCTCTGTGATGCATTGCAACCACTAAAGCCATGTGCTGGGAGCCCTGTATTCAGTCAAGGTGAGATATTTGTCCATCTCAGCAAATAGTACATTATTGAAACTGATGTGGTTGATCCTAGATGAAGAAATAATGGTTAAAAAGAGAATCTTAATTAACCAGTCTTTTGTATAATTTCTATATTTTATTTTCCAATTATTTTGTTATCTGAATAGATGAATTCTTACTGCAGCTAGCTAGATATGAAAGACACTACTGGGATTGCTTGTTAAGTGTGATGGAATGCCCGAGTCATATATGGTTAGTATTCCTAATTTTTGAGAAAAAAAGCAATATATTTGATTGAGCTAAAAACATTCAGATGTGAAGGTCACTAAGGTAATGTTACATGTGTTGTTTGAATTGTAATAGCTCATTTGCTTAGTTACCAGAGCTCTATTGTCCAGGTGCCGAATAAAAGCAATCAGTGACCATGCAGGTTCGTTGTTCCTGACCTATCTCTTTCAATTGATTAGTTTATCCTTTGTTTCCCTGTCTGGGCTTGTGGAAAGTTGAAACTTATCATCTGCTGATGTTAGAAGTACTAAATTCCCAGCTTCCCTGCATATTTTATTACTATAGATTATATTGGACAATTCTCATGTTTGGAAATTCTGAAACTCTTTATGCTGTTGGTGAACTGAATTACTCTTTTTGCTATCAAATATTATGCTTTCATAGGTGTCAATAGCTCACTCTGATGGCTTATAGAAGGTACAGTTTGACAATCCCATGTACCTAGGGCTGTCATTTGGGGTTCGTGTGACTCCTTGACACACTGTTTGCAACACAATAATATCTTAAGAAAATAATAATGAACATGCCTGACCATGACCTCTGCACAGACCAAACTGGCAAGTCCATGAACACTGCAATGCAAGGTTATTGCCTTCCTGAGAAAAGTAACTATCACTACAAATAAGGATATGGGGATGGGAAAGGATTATACGAGGCAAGCCTTACCCCTATAATAAACTGCATAGAGGCTGCGTCGAACCTATAACATTATATGAGAGCCCCAAATGTACCTCCAGAGGTCTGGCTTGTCAGTCACAAGTGTTATTCTTGTCAATCGTGTTTATAAACCGATCGATAATAAAGGTCTATCAGCTATATGTCAGTTATTCAACAACGTGAGTCTAAAATTCTGTTATGATCTTAGATTATCTATCCTAATTCTATTGCCATATTGATAAGTTTCTAAACTGTGCCATCATTGTTGTTCAATATCGATGTTTTCCTTCCTGGCATGGTACACATCATATTGTCTGAATGTTGAAATCCCCTTTCATCCTGACAGTGTCCTCAGGTACTAATCTTGCAACATCCTTACCTTATTTTTAATTCCATTTTGCACAATTTAGGTGGTTGAAATATATATTGTCCTTGTTTTGATTCCTTTCATATGTATGGTACTTTATGTTAGCCTTTCTTTTGTCTTTATTCTTTGTTCATTACAAGTGAGACACTTATCATGAAGCAGTAAGCTATCTATAGTTGTCTTTTTGCTTGAAATCTGATATGATTCTATCTCTTAATAAAATCCATTTTGTATCGTCCTTTTGGCATGACAAATGATTGTGTCACCTTTTTGTGTATATTGTAAGCAAAGTTTCATGAGTTCCCATCATCCATGAATGTCCTCTGGCCGCGCCATGCTTATAGTTGTCACTGAACACATAGGTTTTGTGTATAGTGTTAGCTACTGGTCTTATATGGTATAGTGAGTTTTGTTTAGTCCTGTAGGAAGGTTGGGGCTATTAGCCTGGCTGCTCCTGTTACTATATGGATGCACTTAGCTTTCAAGTACTTATTTCTCTATTTGTCCAATATTCTGATTACAAAAAAATGGTGATTAGCATTGTGCCATAGTAGTTTTTTCTATCCTTTTGTTCCTAAAACACTACCTGGAAGATATTGCGGCTAGGTGATTACATAATACCACTTATAATACACTTCTTTTTCACTTTTAAAAACACCTGGGTCAGCTTTTCTCTCTACCTCTGTGTCCCTTGATATTAACCTAAATGTGAGACTGAATGTGATTATTTGCTTGCTTGCTTGCTAAAGTGCAAACCACCGTAACTAATCTGGTGGTGATGCAGGACACACCAGCATGATTGAGGCAAGAGCATGTAGGAAAAATTGTATGGAGGGTGTGGGTGTGTCTATGTTGGTGCAGTATAGCGTCAAGAGTGAAGTGATGCGCGGTGAAATTTAAAACATAATTATGCATGAGTTGTTACTATCTGATTTGGAGTCATGGTTTTAAATGCTGATATGCTCATGATCCTAAAGATGAGGAAGAACATTCATGCGAAGCTGTAATCCCTGGGTGGGTGTTCTTAACGCAATATGGTGTTACATGGTTGTAAATGCTGATATGCTCCTGATCCTAAAGATGAGGAAGAGCATTCATGCGAAGCTGTAATCCCTGGGTGGGTGTTCTTAACGCAGTATGGTGTTAGGAGTGATGCCAGGAGAAAATTAAAACAGGATTTTGTAAGCTTTTACTTTATTATTCATAGTCATTGTTGTAAATGTAATTCTGTATGGGCTGTTAGTTTTCCATTAATAGTTATGGTTGTAAAAATTAAGGTGATTGTTTTCCACTCAGAATTATTCAAAGCATGAACTTTTGTATTTGATGAATTAAGGTCATATGATAACTTTATTATGTCATTTGTGCCTATATATTTCTTCTTTTGCATTGTTCTGTAGATTTTTATCGCCCGTAGCAACGCACGGGCCAATTGCTAGTTCCTATATATAGAGAGAGAGCCGTTGGTCTGGTCATATGCCCCTCATGATTTACAAATCCCTGCGATATCATCAGATCGATTTATTCTGCAGATCAGGCAACAATCTCGTGGAAATATTACAGGACTCCTGCCCGTCTCGATAGTGCCGGTCTCGATAGCGTACTCTGGCCGGTGACCGACCCAAGAACCATATGTCCACATGTGCCACTGCTCCCAAACACAGTGCACTTGTTATATCTTACAGTGTCGGCACAATATTCACAAGACTCCACCGATTTACAAATTTAGAAAAATCAAGCAAATCACAACTTTACCCGCTAAAAAGAGGACTGACTAATTAACTAGCTTGTGTGCAGCAATGCAGGTGAAGTACATGCGACATGCAGACGTGGACAAGAATATGGAGGCCAATCAATCTTAAGGCAGGGCCGCTCTTCCTGTCTTCTCTTTCTGAGTAATGAGAAACAGAGCCAAGATGACGGGAAGATGAGAGTTCTCGTTTGTTACTCTACCTCTCGACCGGTTGCAAGCACCAATGTCGTAGTAATCCGATCCACACATACTGATCGTTGTTCGCTGCAATCCTACAAAGAGCAATTGTCACCTGTAATAGCATCTCGTATTTTTCAGTAATAGCGGACACAAAATCTTTTGCTATTATAGTGTGTAGTCGTGTAATCGTTGATGTCATCGTGGATGACGCTATTACATGCTCTACTATAATAGCAGGCGGTGATGACATCAGCGACGACCGATATTGAAAATGACCAATAATAGCGGGCACCGTGACATCATCGTTGTTCGATATTGAAAAAAAAAGTCAGTAATAGCGGGCACAATGACGACATCTTAGACCAGATATTGAAAATATTACAACAATATCGCACAAATTGACATCATCTTATGTCCGATATTGTTGTACCTCCTCCAGCCCAACTCAAAGGTAATCAGCCCATTTATAATACACACACCTAGGATGGAAAAATCACTAAGTCCCATAGCCGCCGCCGAGAGAGAGAGAGAAGGTGGTAGCAGGAGGCTACATTGTTATTATAGTTATCCACTTCTTCCTATTTTTTAAAAATCAATTTTTAATGGCGGACCATATTACGGACTACCCCTAAAAATAAGAACAATTTTTAAAGATAATTCACAATGTAGCCTCCTGCTACTTATTTTTCAACCCAGCCCATAATACACAGACAGCTAACCCATTACAATCATTTTGGTTACCAATAATGTTATTATAGTTATCCACTTCTTCCTATTCTTTTATATTTTCTAGCATGACTTCACCTCCACGTCCGCAACGGTCCGTGCAGACACTTAAGAGACAGAATTAAGCTGGCAGCGTAACATGAGGGTCGAGGGATCAAATTAGTTGGTTATTCCACCTCATCACTCTTCATTTACATCAGCTGCTATAGTTACACATGGTTCATTTTCGTATCGATTTGTGTCATCAATTACTTAAATTAAATGGCTGAAAACTCGGCAGTTCCTGTTACTGCTATTCGGGTTGCCACTGCAGCGAAGTACAAGCACCTCAGAGTATCGTGCACTTGTTCATGCCAAGAGAGGAGAAAATCCTTCTCGCAGAAGGCCATAAGCGGCCAAGAAGTCCTGGCCTCTCTTCCTCGAAAGCATGCTCCGTTTCTATATGAGAACTGTCTTTTGCACGGACATCCCTGTCAGCACTAATTGTCTCTCCAGAGCCTTTCAAGACATTCACATTCTTTCCTTCTTCTGATTCTACGCCAACTTCAGATATCACCCTGGTTTCTTGTCAAAGAGTCCTTTGAACTGCTTCCTTGCCTTCTTTTCAGTTTCCTGGTATAGAAATTATCTATATGTTCAGAGCTACGGATAAAGGTATGACTCAATGCTCTACAATTGAATACCTGTTCCTTTTGTTTGAGTTTAATAAGAGCAGCTGTAGCATCTGGCTCTGCAGACTTGTCGATGCTTTTCATCTAACAAAGAAATACAACACAATGCCAATTAGGATGATGATCTAACAACTAAACATGGCAATGAAGTATAGCGTGATCAACCTTTTCAAAATCGTTCCTTGCATCATCAAAATCCCCAAGTAACATGTATGACATTCCTCTGCGATAAAGAGCTTTCACGTGCACAGGATTGGCATCCAGCACCTGCTCAAAAATTCCAAGAATAAATTGAACGAATAGAAGTTGCTCCATTTAGGTTTAGCGTGGCATGTCATTTATAAGAGCATCTCCAACAGTTCCCAATAATTTTACTCCCAAAAAACTGGTTTTAGAGAGTTGCTATATCTATTGGGAGCAAAAAGAAGACATGCACTCCAACCGTTCCCAATAATCGTTTCCTAAATAGTTCAAGTATCCTTTAGGGAGTAAGAATTAGGTGGCTAAATGTAGCAACCTTTAGGCCATGGGTTGGGAGTTGGTAAATTTAGCAACCTCATATAGGAACGGTTGAAGAATGATTTTTATTAATCACATCCTAAATTTCCATTTAGCAACCTCATTTAGGGAATGGTTGGAGATGCTCAACCTTAAAGCTTCACTTGCAAACAAGAACAAATCAGCAAGCAAACTCATCAAATTATGTAACTAATCTGGTATAACAAATGCAATCAAACATGTGAGGCTTGGCACAGGGGCCAATGGGCTTTATAAACTTCAATGACATATTAAAAATAAAAAACAAACACTTCGCCATTAAACCAAATTATCATATATGGATTCTATCAGTAGCGTCAGTCAAAAACAAGTATTTGAAAATACTGCTCAATAATAGTTGCTGGTCCTACAAAAAGATACCTTATTGCATGCTTCAATTGATTTTCTGTATTCACCCATCTTCTGATAGCAAGCAGCTACATTTAGATGTAGAGAACTCTGTGTATAACAAACAAGAAGGTAAGGTTAATACAGTACATGTTTCAATACCGAGTGTTAGATGACAGAATCAAATGTTCTAAGGAAAAAGAATGCTAGAATAGTTTAACATCGTACTCTTGAATTGGAGAAGATCTTTCCCTCTTCGTCATCATGAGGATGCACATGATTATACTCCCGAAGCAGCTACAAACATAGAGGTTATGAAAAAAATAAAATTAGGGAAGTGCTCTAAAATATAACTGCAAGGGATCAAAAACTACCATGTGAATTCCTAAAGGAAAATCATCAAGATGCGCTGAATGTCTGAAGCTATATATAGATTTGTGCTCATTATATTCACAGCTCCATCTTTGAAGGCATACCACCATGTAGATATTTTTCAAGATAACATCTTTTTTTGCCAAATTTTACTTTGATAAGGAATCAACTAAGCCATGACCTACACCACCAAGTGAATTAATACAACAGTAGCATGCAGGGGTGTTCATCCACGGTTTGCTATATCAGGCAATAAAACCGCCAGGCAAGCAAAGAACTAAGGTGACAGTTCAGAATATAGATGTGCCGCATCTTGCTGGTTTGAGGTATGGTTTCTTCGAACAATGGATGAACAGGCCTAGTAGCATGCGGAACATTGAGATGCCTGATGAGCAGTGTTGGTCACCCATTTTTTGTAAAATGAGAAATATACATGAGCTGGTCAAACAGTTCGAAAGAAAATGGGCACACATATACTGACATGCATGCATAGAAATTTGGATATCAAATTAATTCTTAAAATGAAGAGACTAATACAATACCAATTGGAAAGAATGATAAAAATCACAGGGAAATATAGATAATCAGACAAACATAACAATGTATTGATTCACTTACTCCCTCAAAATAATGGTCCTTCTGCCTTTGGACATGGAAACTTCCATTTCAAAAATAATTGTGTGCATAGCTAGGACAAATATCAGAAAAGAAACGGTGCCCACATGGGTGCGTGTCCTAGTTAAACCAATGGCTCTCAGTACTTCTTGATTCATGCAAGCTAACTGCTGTTGCTACAAGGTGCACAACTAACTCGAAGGGGGCCAGCCTTGCTCACGAGCTTCATGTTCACCCATCTTAGGCTTAGCTGAAGGGGACCTAATTTCGTGCTGGCAGAACAAAATCTGTACATATCTCTATCTAAAATCTCTATCTAAAATACAGACTAACACAGAGCATACTGAAGAATTCTGAGGCAAAAGGAACAGTTACAGCCACACAAAAAAACAGCCTCAAATCTAGAGCCCTTCCATTTTTCCCCTAACAAAATCTGTACATATCTCTAAAATACAGATTAACGGAGAGCATACTGAAGAATGGAGCAAAATCCTCACTAGCATTTCTGCGGAGTAGAAATGTCAGATTATGCATCAATGCAGAATTACCAAGACGAGGCAGAGACTGACAGAAACCACACAGTTAAGATAGCACGAGTGATAAAAATGATTGTATCAAAACTTAAACCACATAAGAGAGCATTTCGATCAGATAACAGGATAATTTTTGCTAGCATACATCATTTTAATGGTAGACCTCTCTGTAAGCTAAGAACTTTCATTGGATAGAACCACATGTTCACCTACTGGCAAGTGCAAGCATAGGTGAAATCATCCCTTGAATCCCCTGCAATGTGTGCTGTATCTGGATCTCTTCTGCAATCATTCTTTTATGGTTCCTCATGTAACCCCTCAGCTTCCCATCAGATCGGATATCGTCTGCACGCATCTCCACAACTTTGTTTGTGACCCCCAGCAAGAATCTTGCATATCTTGGCAAAGTTGCATTGCGGAACAAGAACTCCAATAGAAGACTAAGTTCATCCGTTCCTAAATTCCCAATGCATCTCACGAGCTTTCTCCTTGTGACTAGCTCCTCCATAACAGCAACAGTGCTCTTTGTGTTGTTTTTAACCAATGCTGAAACTAGAGCATCCTTGTGCCTGAACTTTCTCAATAGCTTGTCATGCTCCGCCAGTTTCACCTTCTTTGGTTTTGCGATCACAAAGTCACCATGTTTGGCTTTCTCATTCTGTCCACGGAGGAAGTACCTATAGTAATTTGGCTTCAGCACTGGCTTCTCCGGAGCAGGAGACACCCAATCAATGTCACCAGTAACACCCCTGTGTCCTTCCTCTTCCTCATCAGCTGTCTTCTTTTTCTTCTTGGCCATAAAAATTTTCCCTTTAGCAGACCCGGCCACAAGCACCGTGCCACAGGGTGAGCATGCAACAGACAAAAGTGGCTGAGGGTGCCGGATCGAGTGAGTAAGCTTAAGCTTGCCATAATCAAAGCACTTGACATACCCATCAATTCCTGCACTAAGCAGCCTAGTCTCAGCAGTGTTGATCATCTTCCCCAGCGCTAGAGCCATCACTGTCTTAACATGGCTCTCCACCGAGTGCACAAGCCGGCCACCGCCAATGACGTCCCAAATCTTGACCACATTCCCTCCTGCTGTGGCCAGCAGCCCACCAGACGGCAGGAACAGCACGCTCTCCACCAATTCACCATGCGAGAAGGATAAAGACGGACCAGTGTTACCCGTGCGAGCATCCCACAGCTTAACGGTGCGGTCGTAGGAGCCGGTGGCGAAGAGGTTGTGGTCGACGGGCGACGCCGCACCACCGCGGATGTAGTCTCGGTGCGCCGCCGGGACGGTGAAGATGGGCGTCTCCGAGGGCACGTCCCAGTACGCGAGAAGAGCGTCGTCTCCGGCTGTGAGGAGGTGTAGTTTGTCGCCGCCGGTGACCGGGTACCGGACCACGCGGGTCTCGGCGGCGTGGGCGCGGAGCGTGCGGAGTGCCCCCGCCGCAGCCTTGTCGGCCCGGAAGACACGGACAACCCCTTTCTTGTCTCCGGCGGCGAGGAGGGCGCCGTCGGAGCGGAAGGAGGGGAGAAGGCGAGGTCGCCGGCGACGGAGATCTTGCGCAGCGGCTCGAGGGGATCGCCGGAGAAGAGGTGCACGGAGGTCGACCAGGCAGCGGCGAGCGTAGGGGTGGCGCGAGTGGACGCGGGAGCGAAAGTAAGGTCGGTGACGGGGAACTCGCTGCCGGAGACGAGCTCGGAGGAGCGAAAGGCTCGCCAGTAGGCGGCCTCCGGGGAGGCCCGGGAGGAAGAGCCGCGGGAGGGGAGCAGCGCTGTGTGCCGCGTCGTGGGGAAGAATGGCTTTGACGTGTCGGCGGCCATGGCGGGCGGGCGGCGGCGGCGGCGACAGCGATAGCGGGGGAGAAAGTGAGAAACCCTAGCAAGGGAAAAGGAGGGTTTATGGGTTGCTAGCTCCTCCTTCATGGGCCTTCTTGGGCCATTAGAGTAAGGTGATCTCCCTAACTAAACATGTCGTAGATCACATTGTCGACTGATTTAGATAATCTTCCGGCCATATTAGTGCGCACTGCGCGCAGTAGATCACATCACATGGTCGTCACAAGCATCGTGCGTCCGCCAGAGGCACTTATAGCTGGTAGTTTTGGTGACTCACAAGACTATTAGTTACACATGGAGAGACCCTGCTACCACAATCTCCTTAGTAGCAAGGACTAGGCACTAGGCAGGATGTCCTGAATGCATCACTTGTCCGCGTGGACGTAATCTAGGAAATAGAAGTTCTTCTCGATGAAATCTGCGAGCCAGCGGGATGCCGCGAAGCACAACACGGCCATGGACACGACCATAGTTCTCTGAAGAGTACTAGTAGATTTGAGCAGCGTCTCCTTTGCAACTACGAGGAACCCAACGACGGCGACCGACGTAACCTGCAGGGCCACCTCGAGCGCCTTCATGGCCTTGAGCGCAGCGCTGCAGCTCGTGCACTGGATGACATGCGACCAGTACCTGTCCAACACATTGGAATGATGCGTAACAAAATGCGCTGTTGAGTCTATGGTGTTTGAAGTATGACATACTTAATTACCTCTCCATGAGCGTGTCCTTGGTAGGTGTTGGTGGCAGCTCTTTGGGCTGTGAAGTTGCCCAACCAATCTGATTCTTGCAGTACTTCCTGAACCAGTTTCTGAAGGCGAGGATCATTCTGTCTGATGATGTGGGCACATAGCAAACGTTCTGCCATTTATCAAGGCCCATCGCTGCATACTTGCGCTCCTGCGAAAGGATTCGGTAAGGATAGAAAAATGTGTTATTCTGTTGGTGCAGTGCACTTAATGAGAGCAGAATTTGGATGTTGCAAAGATACTACACATTTATATTTGCGCTCCTGCCAAAGGATTTAGCAAGGATATAAACAAAAATGTGTTTATCTGTTGGTGCAGTTAATGTTGGTGCAGAATTTGGATGTTGGAAAGGTACAGAATAAAAAAAAAGGCACACATTTACATTATTCACCTCTAAATGTAGCAGGTAAATGTCTGAATCCAAAACACTATTCTGGTTCATGTGGACGAACCACCGTGGCATGATCTTGAGGAGCCATGCCCCGGAGTTAGTCGGAAACCCATAGATAAGCCTGCTCCTCCCAGGAGCAACCGGAATGCACAGGGCCACGAGCATGAGCCAAGGCTTTGTCTTGCCAGCATCAGCCTGCAGAAAAATGTTAATATGGCTCGCTCGATATGCAAGTTTGATTTCACTGGCAAAAAGATAAGGGGCGCATACCACTTTGTCAGCCGACGTGCTGCGGAACGTGCACGGCGCCATGAAACGGACGCTGCCTCCTTCAATGGTAGCCAGGTACCCGGCTACACTTTCCTGCTCAATCTTCATCTCGACTGGATCGCCACCTTCTTGGTCGTACTCAACTGTGAAGGAACCAATTGGCATTCCCATAAGCGGCGCAAATAATAATGCTAACAAAGGAACCCGCATATTATATTGTTAAAAACTAACAATAGATAGTCATGTCAAATCAGGGACATATCTTCCGGGATCTTGCACGCTGTCGTATTTGGGTAGCAGGCCCTTATGTGCATATGGGAGATGAGCAGGATCCATGATGTTCTCTAACAAAACTTCATAACTGCCAAGGAAGGTGTGGAACGATGAGTGGTGAATGCGAAATGCAGTTATGAGAAGCATAAGATCCAGAAGAAGAAAAATCTACCCCTACCCGTAGTAGAGGTCCCTCATGCCGAACACGGTGAAGTAGGACGGGTCGTCGATCTCGGGGATGTACGGCGGTCTCTTCCTCTGCAGCGCGTCCTTGTACTCCGGCTCCGTCCTCGGGTAGAACCACAGGATGTTGTTCTGCACGACGCAGGGGTACGACGCCACGCACGCCCTGCTGTTCGTGTGCACCTGCGCAGCAAAATCCACGATAACGTCGTTTGAGCTTGTTTTGAAGCGGTGAATAATAATGTTTAATAAAAAAGCGAATAATGGAATGTTAAAACAGGAGGAGGGTTAATCGACAAGACAAATAAATGTGCCTGCCTATATAAGTTAAACGGAACGATCAGTAGTTGTACGTACGTTGTGAATATGCAAGTTTATTTTGTTTCGAGAAAATTAAAGAAAACTTAGATTGCGATCGTACCGGGGGCCCGAGGGCTGGAGCCTGGGGTATGAACTTGCAGGCTCCCGTGCCGTCAAAGCACCAGCCATGGTACACGCACTGGAGCCGGCCCTTGCCGTCGATGCGGCCCTCGGAGAGCGGCGCGAGGCGGTGCGGGCAGGCGTCGTCGAACACGCGCCACTCGCCGGCGACGCGGTCGTGCCAGGCCACCACGCTGAGCCCGAGCACCGTCTTCCCGTGCGGCGCGCCCAGGTCGAGGTCGCACACGGGCGCGAACGGGTACCACTGGTCCAGCCAATCGAACTGTTCCTGCTCCTGCTCCGACTCGGAGAACGCTTCCTCGGCCCGCAGCGTCTCGGCCGCCATGGCCGGGGCCGAGAGCCGGGTGCATCGGTGATGCCTTGGTGGAATTGAGATGACACGGGCTTGGCTCCTAGACTTCAATGCCGCGGCGGCCGCAACGAGAGGAAGCGAACGGCACGGGGCGCGGGAACATTTTTCATGGTGCGGTACGTTTTCATGGTGCGGTACGCTGGCGGCCGGCGGATCGAATGGCGATTGGGTTGTGTTCTAGTTCAGCACCCCGGCAACTACTGGTAACTTCGACA
>JAUNZO010004163.1:0-18668 GCA_031894775.1 Chloris gayana
TGTAGTATCACTAAGTTCCATCTAATTATCATTAAAGATCTAAAAATTCAATCAGGAACACAATGATGTGTGATAAGCAACAAGAAAAAAAACTTGTGGTTTATATATGTTGGGGATAAATATTAGCAACGCCAGGTGACGGGGATTAATCATCTTAAGTACGAAACAGATCAATATCAAATAAAAGGGGCCCATAGGACCCACCCATTGATGTACACAAACCAAAGAGGTTGAACTCCGCCTTCCGCCTCGATCGACCCTTGCGGGAAGGGTCGAAAGCGTCGCGCCCTGCTCGACCCCGCCGTCCATCGTGTTTCTATGGATACCATAAATCTCTAAACGTCTTATAAAATTGAACAGAAGGAATAGATAACAACAAAAAAAATATGTGTTGTAGAATAATTGTCTAATAATAAATCTTATTCCACTTCAGTTTTTTAGGGCTATTGCACTTCATTGTTGCACGCGTCTAAGATAATAAGTCTTAACGTGTGGGCTATTTTGTATTGCTTGCTTCCAATCCTTGGTTCCCATTTTTGTTCATTGCAGATTTCTCAACCTCACTACCTATTGACCTTCTTTTATAACTGTTCATCCACAAACATCTTCATTTTACCTTTGACATCAGCGGTATATGTGTGTTGGTTTCCAGCTATATGAAGTGATCCACAGTAGCTGATCAAAAATCGTGCAGAGGATGCTTCACTCAAGATGTACTACCTTTTAACAGCTCTTTCATCGGTTCGACAATAAACTTGCAGACCACTGAGCCTCGTGTGCACAGCCCGTGACAAGCATGCCTCGAGCAACAAGCTCGAATTAAAACTGTGTACTAGTACGATTGACCACATGGCTGAGCGGGATAACTGAAGGATGACCAACCTATGACCATATGTCAGATTCATCGGACCATTAACCCGTATGATCTGCCCAGCATTCAATCAAACACGACCCACTGTACACCTCCACGATTAAGCAAGAATACCAAACATGTAGGAATGTAAACAATACACCCAACAGTATTTCTTATTTCCGTCCCTTTATCCTGATTCCTGAGCAATTTAACAAGCGGCTCGCCTGTTTTCCACTAGTATTCCACGGATATGCGTGAAGAGCAGCATGTCTACAGCCCTACACTATCGAGAGTCCGAGAGCCTTTTATCCTGGTACCCTCGTATTGTCATTGATTTTGCCTTGTGATCATAAATTGTAATTCGTTAAACTTTCACTCTGGAAAAATTATCCCTTCACAGAAAAAAAGTGTATCCTCGGACTCCGGGCTAAATGAGATATAAAAGTAATTTACATAAAAGATATATAATGAGGCTCACATTGGCACACAGCCTACAATTATTCTTCAAACAACGAACAACACAGATATAGAAACTCAAATGTGTGGTGACCATAAGGGCAATGATTAGTACAAACTACAACTCAAAGGGGCTGAAATATGATCCTTTCCATATACGCATGTAGTACAAAATGTGTCTATCCCATAGTGTGTATGACCCCAACCACAGCACAAACATGTCATTAATAAACAACAAATACCAGGCCCTGGTTCCACTAAAATACGGTCAGTTTCCATATGCATGCAGTACATATGTTCATGCCTAGTGCATAACCACGGCACAAACATAAAGTCAGTTAACAAGCAACAAAAATCAGACGCATAACTTGAAAAGTCATCATATTAAGTCAGAAAAGGATAAGTGCATTCTGCATTCACAATGTGCATTGAGTTACAGAGATGGTAGTGCAGAAATTTCCTTGTTCATGAATGATGAGCGAAGCATCTAGCAAGGCTCTAAGATTTTTGGACTCCTTTGGGGATTCCTGGTACAGAAAACTCGATGTACTTCCCATGGCTAAGCATAGTTAGCCAAATCAGGCTCTGAGACTTCTGGACTCCTTTGGGGATTCTTGGTATACGTAGAAAACTAGATGTACTTCCCATAGCTAAGCATAGTTAGCCAAATCAGTCTTCTGAAAGGACGTTTATCGGAATAAGTACTATTTCACTTGTGCTGCTCAATTTGATTTGATCTTTTGGATTACATGCAAAGAATTAGCAACAGCAGCTGGACGAGGATAGTTTTTTTTGTCACCAATTAACTGCAATGTGCTAGTGTTCATATACTCAATTTGAGTTTGATCCTTTGGCCTCCTGTTGCTACAACAAGTGCAATGCATGCTAGTGCTCCTTGAAAAGTCTACCTCTACAGACAGCTATTAACTGCAATGTGCTAGTCTTCATATACTCAATTTGAGTTTGATCCTGTGGCCTCCTGTTGCTACAACAAGTGCAATGCATGCTAGTTCTCATTGAAAAGTCTGCCTCTACAGACAGCTACTGTACGCATGTTCCCGATATGTAAGGAACCCTTGGCCTCGGTAGTGAATTATCAATAAGCTAGGTTGATCATTGATATGTATGCTTTCGTGTCTCTAGGATGTCTTGACTGAAGGAAAAGAATGTGTAACTTGCAGATTGCAAACCCACGAGGTGGACATGTCTACAGTCACCCATACAAACACGTTGCATTTCTTCTGAAAAAAAAACACACGTCACATTGCAATAAAGGCACAAAGAAGCTAAAACATCGTATTATGATTTTTTAAGCCTTCCTGGATTCTTGATTCTTCTGAAATAAATGATGGATGTGGTTCTCCAATAACAATCAAGAGAGGAGGTGACTTAATATCCTAAAATCTACTATTCAGTACTTGCACCACTAAATTTAAACTAACGAAACATATCTGTTCAGAACTTTTAAGAAAATGACTTGCACTGAATTAACAATAACATCACACCCCCGTGCTGAACATGTTTCAGTAGGAACTTAGTTTTATAGATAATGATTAGGCCAAATACTAACCGCAAGCGAAGTTAAAGCAAAAACCACAAATGCTATTATGGTATGACAAAAACTCTATTCCTAGTTGGATTCCTTGGAGACATTGTGGTACCAACAATACAAAATCAGAATTCAGGAAAGAGGGATTCTAAAAAAAAAACAAAAACTGGAGGGTGTGCATAGCTTTGATTAGAATGAAGTTGAATATTTGATTGAGATAAAATGGAGGACAGAGACAACATAGGCTTGTTCAAACATCAAACCAACTCAGCTTCAATTAACCAAGTTAAAGAAAGTTTGAGCACCATTCGATTCACCACTTCTAGTCTCCTATATAACCAGAGAAAGAATCATGCCTACCTTAATTGATGTTGCATCAGGATTATGCTCCTCCGACCCTGATATGTTGCTATGGGCGTAAGTCGTGGGTGTATGTCATGGATGTATACAAATTGTTATACCTTGGAGGAAGAGAAAATTATCTGCTATAGCAACATAATCCCGGGTGTAGTTACTCCTACGTTGGAAATAATTTTTTAATAAATTATTAACGAAGTATTAGATTAAAAGAAAGGGGTTAGAAAATAAATAAAAAATCGCCTATTCGGTGTACGTTGCTGGTCCGCTTGCTCCTCCAGTGGCCTCCCCTCCCTACTACGCTCGCCTCGTTCTCCTCCTTCCCTTTTGCTTCCGATTCGCTAGGGTTTCTGCACCCCGCACCCCGCATGCCCACACCCTGCGCCCAGTGCCCTTTCTAAGGTTTTCCTCACGAGGACGCATCCGACCGGGTTCTCCGCCAACTCGTGCAGGCTCTGGCTCTTCCCCACCGCCGTCCAAGCTCCCGTACCAGATCCGGGCGTCCTTAAGCTGCGACCCGGCATTCCGTTGTGGTCGTCGTCACCGGGGTTGAGTGAAGGTCCGCGTCCTTAAGGAGCCCTGATGGATCACTTGTTCTTTTATGCGGAATTTGTTGTTTGTTGGTAGCCCCGAGTCCAAGCATTTCGTTCGTGAATGGATGCTGCGATCGATCCAGTTTTCTACACTGTTACCATTTTATTTTTCATAATTTCCGTTTGCCATGCTTGATGTTAGTTCCGCCCCTTGGTTTCTCGGGAATTTTCGTTTTCCGTACATATTGATGTGAATAGGGAAACGTGTATGTAAGGTTGAGCTGAACTGCGTTTGTCTTCCAGAATAATTTGTTGATATTGATAAATTAGGGAATTTGTTGTGCTCGGGAAAATGAAAGTTGCTCTTAGTAGACAGTTTCATAAATTTTGATGCTCCATGTATTTGTTGTGTTTTTGTACTGACATGTCGTCCTAACCTTGATGTAATGATGTTTCCAGATCTTAGCGATCAGCCGTAGCACCGTCATCAGAGGCTTTTTGCAAAATTATGCGATCTTCATGGGCTGATGACTCAGTTGCGAACGCCGAGAAATCGGTGCCCGTGACTGTTACTGCTGCTGCCCCTATTGCTAATCACCAGAACTCACGCCCTACCCTCAGATCGTACGTTCCTCCACATCTCCGAGGCCACTCAGCAGGTTCTCCCTCTGAGAACCGAGCACCGCCTTCGGTGCCTGCTCCAGGTCCTGAACCAGCTGCTGTGCAGCCTTCTGGGCACGCAGCTGCTGTTGGTGGTGGCTCTCGTTGGGGCGGTCCAGTCGGCGGTGATGGTAGCGCTATAGTTGGTCCTCGCCAAGGTGGTGGTGGCCGCACTGGGGGTGGTGGTTGGAACTCCCGTCCTGGATGGGACCGAAGAGACCGTGAGCCAAACCCGTTTGCTGATAGTGAGGCTGCAGATGTTGATTTTGAGAGTCAGGAGAACACGGGCATCAACTTTGATGCTTACGAGGATATACCTGTTGAGACAAGTGGCCATGACGTCCCTCCTCCAGTGAACACATTTGCAGAGATTGATTTAGGTGATGCGCTGAATCAGAACATACGGAGGTGCAAATACGTGAAACCAACACCAGTGCAGCGACATGCCATTCCAATTGTAATTGGTGGGCGGGATCTCATGGCCTGTGCTCAGACAGGGTCTGGGAAGACTGCAGCCTTTTGTTTCCCAATCATCAGTGGGATCTTGAAATCAAGGCCACCTCCGAGGCAAAGAGGTTCAAGGACTGCGTATCCTGTTGCACTGATATTATCCCCTACACGTGAGCTGTCTATGCAAGTATGTACTTATTATTTTCCGTTTCATCTCTTTGTTTGTCCATATTCATTTTCTTGTGATTCTGTATCATTGACTTTTGATGCTCCAGATTCATGAAGAAGCGAGGAAGTTCTCATATCAGACTGGTGTTAGAGGGGTTGTCGCGTATGGTGGAGCACCAATACATCAGCAGGTTAATGTTTTTCTTTGCATTATGATTTGTTTTACTGTCCTGATAACACTGTTGATAGTGTGTGTATCGCTATGCTTGTTTGCATGCCAAGTTCTCTTTGCAGTAATTACCTTATCCAGTATAGGCATTTATGAAAATTTTGCTTAATTGTCCAGCTTTTGATGATTCATTAGTTGGCCCCTGGAATGAAAGGCACATTCTTTTCTTGTTGCTGGTAATAAATATATGGGGGATGGTAATTGTCCACCTAAATGGTGCTAGAGCGATTTTAAAACTAACAAAAGTAACCGAGGATTTTCACGCATATAGATGTCCTTGTGTGGATCATTCAACTATGTGAATCTTCTTAAACTATCATTTTATTACCTTCAGTAGGTAGCACATATGATGGGAAAACTTGCGTCTGTTTACATTTGCCCTTTTTATCTGCAGCTGTCTGCATATACTTAAGATAGTTAGCCAGGTTGTATCCCAAGGAAACTGTAATTTATTCAAACCAGTTGCATAATCTTATATGCCACACAATTTGAAGATTTTGGCCATTTGTATGTCTTACATGACAGCTTTGTGACAAGCATTGTTAAACTTGTATTTTGTTTGTTTTTTGTAGTTGAGGGAATTGGAAAGGGGTGTTGAAATCCTTGTGGCAACTCCTGGTCGTTTGATGGATCTGTTGGAGAGGGCTAGAGTATCACTTCAAATGATAAGATACTTAGCTCTTGATGAAGCTGATCGGATGCTTGATATGGGGTTTGAACCGCAGATACGCAAAATTGTGGAGCAGATGGACATGCCACCTCGTGGTGTGAGGCAGACTATGTTATTTAGTGCAACTTTTCCCAAAGAGATACAGGTATGTATGTACCGTGTTCGGATTTCCAATTTAAACATATGTTCCAATGTCATATTCGATGGACATCTGTGTCTTATTTGCTGTATAGTGTTTTGGCTAAGCTGCTGGGGTAGTTGGACGTTCCTATTTAATATCTGCAGCATTTGTTCCTCATTGAATTGCTGTTCTTTAATTCGAAGATGATGTGCCATGCTTACTAATACAGAATAGATTGCTTATTTTTATTGAGCAGCAAGTTCAAATTAATTTGTTTTTTTATGAAATGGTGCGCAGTTCTCCTGCGCATTTGAGAAAAAATGTTTTTTTATAAAAAAAATTGGTCTTACTAACTGCTAATAATGGAGAAATTTTGTCTTTCACAAACTGTCCATGTAGCAAAATATCCATGTCAACATGCTCCTTTTTATGGTTTATGATTCGAACACGCTCCTTTTTATGGTTTATGATTCGAACATGCTCCTTTTTATGGTTTATGATTCAATCATAGTGAAATATTTGCTTATTGAGATTGAATGGCGAATTGCATCAATGTATGGATTTTTTTATTGAAGATATGTATGTTTAATGTATTGGAAAATTAATTTGCATTTTGGTGCTTTCATTATAACTGAAAGAAAACTGGTAATTCCTCTGTTTGTGGTGTAGGCCTGCTTACCTTTTTATTCCCAAGCAAGTTGGGTTAGGTTAATGACAATTTCATTATTTTTATTTCACAGCGGCTAGCTTCAGATTTCCTTGCCGATTACATCTTCCTTGCTGTTGGAAGGGTTGGTTCAAGTACTGATTTGATTGCTCAGAGGGTGGAGTTTGTCCTTGAAGCAGACAAAAGAAGCTACCTCATGGACCTTCTTCATGCACAGAAAGCTAATGGTGTCCATGGGAAGGTACTAAATAGATTTTGGAGTTCAATGTTTTCTTTTCCCTGTCTGTTTTCAGTTGCTGGACATTTTAGATTGAATAATTTATCATCTTTGCAGCAATCTCTCACCTTGGTATTTGTGGAGACAAAGAGGGAGCTGATGCTCTTGAAGATTGGCTGTATAAAAATGGGTTTCCTGCGACAAGTATTCATGGTGACCGGTCACAGCAGGTACTGAAGAGCTCTTGCTTGCTTGTAGCAACAGTTTAAACCACCTGATATTTACTTGTATTGAAATGAATGCTGGCTAATTGGTCTATGTATGCTTGCAACATGTATTGTGTTTTTTTCTTTTTCACGACATTTTTGCTCTCTATTCTCGTGTTGTTCAGGAAAGAGAGTATGCACTGAGGTCATTTAAGAGTGGAGCAACTCCCATACTTGTTGCCACTGATGTGGCCGCACGTGGACTTGACATACCGCATGTTGCTCATGTCATCAATTTCGACCTCCCAAATGATATCGATGACTATGTTCATCGTATTGGGAGGACAGGCCGAGCAGGGAAATCTGGTTTAGCGACTGCCTTTTTCAATGAGGGCAACATAACACTGGCGAGGCCACTATGTGAGCTGATGCAGGAAGCTAACCAGGAGGTCCCTCCATGGCTCGAGCGTTATGCTGCCCGTTCTTCCTATGGAGGCGGTGGCGGCAGAAACCGTCGTTCAGGCGGTGCTCGATTTGGTGGTCGTGACTTCCGCCGAGATCGAGACTTCAGGGGAGGCGGCGGTGGTGGTTACAGCGGTGGCAGTGGTGGTTATGGCGGAGGTGGTGGTTATGGTGGCGGCGGCACAACTAGTTCTTGGGATTAAATACTGATTCCAGTCAGTGTGAGAATTCAAACGAAATGATTGTATTCTATTGACTAACTGAAAGTAGATTCGAGTTTCTAGTTAGTGGTTGGTCAGCCCTGTTATTGAACTTGTGCGGGTTGAGTGATTGGTAAGGTGCTGGAGAAGGTCCCTTTTACCTTACTATGTCATTACGGAGGCCCTCTAGCCCTGTGCTGTACTTAACGTCCAGGCAGGGTAATTGTTCTCTTGCCAGTCGGTGCTTCCTTTGGGTAATACAGTATCGGGTGGCTGGAGTTTACTCATTGAACTAATAGTTGTGGCTTTTACGGTCGATGGATGATACTTTTCTTTTTACCCTGCTTGCTTAACTTAATTGACCGCTCCCTGCAGACGCTTATTGCGTGCAGTTATTGTTTGTGTTAGGTTTTTGGAGAAGAACATCGTTATTAATTTATAATCGTTTCTCTGTGATGTGTACTTTGTAGAATAAGGTTCATTGAAATTCTTCACCTTAATACCATTTCGGCCCTGAAAAAAAAACAAAGTTTATCTAAAGTTATTGCAATGATAACCACCATGACCACGACTTCGTTGGCGTCATGGCGTGACCAAGGGATTAGTTCTTTTGGTGTAAATAGAGGAAAAAAAGGGGAAAAAATTACTACAAATGGTTTATACTACATTTTTTTAGGAAAGGGAAATTTATTGACTGAAATTGTTTTAATGTTTTAGCCATAGGATGTTGCATCAAGCCTTCAACTAATCGCAAGGCGCTCAGAACTTTTATTCACTTGTGACAAAAAAGAATATTCTCTGAAAAAGGAAAATATTCCTCGTGAAAATTAATTGTCTGGTAGTACAGTTTCATTATTCAAGAGGTACATTTTCATTGTAGTATATTTTTATTGTTCTAAAAATCTGACTGAACCAAACGCAGAATTTCAGTTCACTAAAAACTAGCAAATCTAAATTTATTCAACACCGAGTGTAACAACGTTGAACTGCTACTGATACAGCACATCTAATCCAGGGTATTTTCCATATTCTAATTCTACTCTCTCAAACAATTAGCTACTGATCCTGCCTTCTTTGTTCTCCTGTAACACTTTCCCCATGGCTCCTCTCTCTTCTTCCGCATCTCTGCTTCTCATTATCTGCTGGATGTCTCCAATTCGCTGCTTCTCTTCTTCTCGGCACTGCCTCCGCTGGCTGCTTGGGTACTGGAAAAAAAATCAAATATATTGCCGGCAAAAATCAAACACAAGTCAAGATTCTACCAACATCTCACCAATCTATAGCCACTGTCAAATGTACTGCATAAGCATAGCCATAACTAACTCCCAAACCTGAGGCAGTGCATATTTGTTTTCAACATCAAATCGTTACACAGTACCATCCCGTTTTCACCCATACCCCACATAATACATCAAACTCATATTCTATTACAGCATCACATAGCATTTCAGTATTCTCCCTATCCTTTTAATAGCAATAGTAGGAAGCCTCCAACACATAAGGTATGCGTGATATTCCTTGCCACCGACATAATAGTTGAAACCTATCATCTCAACACGGAAATGATCTTGCACTATAAGTATTCCGGCAAACGATATACGCTGGCAGACCGGTTTTTGCAACCAAGAAAAAAAAGGATACAACAAGTCAAACACGTAACTGATGTGCTGGCTGCTAGCTGAATAAACGAATGTTCCTAGGATACAAGCTAGTCTCCATCTTCCTTCAAACAACTTGAAACAATACACCAGGCGAGAACCAAAAGAACTAAAGAATTCAAATTAGCAAGACATATCATGGCAGCAGTAGGGTGTAACCATATCTATCTGCAGTCAGCACTTCTAAATTTCAAGGCCCCTTGAAGATGATGGACAGAACCTAGAGAACCAGGAATGAGTCAACATCAGGTGGTAGTGGACCAAATCTGACAGTCTGGAGCACTGGCTATATCACTTGCCTAATGGACCGCCTGGAAGGCATCACTTGGCATACAGAACTCCGAGAACAATAGCCACCAACAGAAGAAGAGCCATGATCTGACAAAGTGAAAGCAGCAACCTGAGAAAATTTTATTGTAGAAGAGAGATACGATTTGGCAGTTTGTGGGTTACTCACCAGCATAGGGCTGTACTTTGACTTATCTAAATCGTACCCCCTACAGAATCAAGAGAAATTAGTCAAACTAAAGATAATAACTGCAAAAATAGTAAAATACAACTCTAAATCATTCAGCATACCTTCTCTTCAGCACACCAGATGACTTGCAAGTTTTCTTTATTGACTCCACACGTTTCCGTGTTAGCACAGCATTCGGATCCTTGTCGTCAATCTGGAACATATAACAAGAACCCTGAGCATAAACTTTCAAACAAAATAGAAACCATGGCTACTGGCCGACAATTCCTGGCGGCTTACTTAATTTAACTAATCATCTGGGCATGGACAAAACAAATAAATGCCAAAACAGCAAGATCCGTAAATGACAATGCATGAAATTTGCCTGAAGCGGAAAAACTTGGTCAAGGAACACTACAAAGATGTCTAGTTATATGAATACAACTGGACTGTATGTTATCTGTAGCAATGATCAGTTATATAGCGTACCTTTGACTCTAGCAATGATGAGAACTCATAGAAAGCAGTATATACGTCTGACATTGAGTTAGTCTCATCAATTACTCTTGCAGTGAGCCCTAAAGAGGGAAGAAGATGTTAAAACGTATGACATGAACTTTTAGGTAATCTAATCGAAAAAACAAAGTATTAGGACAGTCCAAACGACTGTTAAAAGGGTGCAAATATATAAATAAACTATAATGCTCCTCTTATACTAGTTTGATTACTGATTATGAATCAAAGGCAAATCATAGTCAAGTTTATATCCATTTGTGAAAGAAGAAAAACATAAAACCACCCCATTTAGGTGCTCATGTTTCTCAAAACAATCTGAAAGAATAGCTTGGTAAAGTTACGAGGATATGTCTATTTAATGAAGGGCATGAGGCAGCAATGTACCCTTTTATAACCAAAGCACCACACCACACGCGTTGCATCACTAATCAATCGCAAATCAGAAACATGCAGAGTCCAAGTTCAGCGTGTGAAAGGAAAACACTACAGAACTTATCATGAAACGAACAAGTATGCCTAGTATGACAAAAGGATATACTAGAGAACAAATAGACATTTTTTGTGAGGTAAAGGTAAAGCAAGTCTTGCAGAAATTTAATGTCTCACATCAGTTGGCATCTTACCACGTCTCATCTTTACAACCCCTCTAAAGACATTCACATTGTTGTAGCAAAGAGCATAAGTACCAATCGCCATTATCTGAAAATGGGTATAAACACTTAATACAATTCCTAAAAGCAAGATTTTTTCCCAATATATCAAGAATGCTAAACAACAAAAATACTTGAACAAAATAGATAAGCTAATCTCTTAGCCTCTAGCAGTCATGATAGTATAGCAACTAAGAAAAATATCACTTAAACACTTTTAATTGTTAGGAATAATGGATGATTGATATTGATAGATAGATTGACGCCAAAAGGGCTACATATATATAGGTACATGTGGACTAGGATTAGAGTCCTTATCTAATACTACTTTATCTCTAACACCCTCCTCAAATGCAAGGCGCATGCAATAGCATTACATTTCAAGGAGATTACATGAAAAATTGAGACCTATTACATAAAAAGAGATGCAAAAAGAGATTACATCCAAAATCTAACTCTTAAAAGTCGTCATGGAGTGGAGCCTTGATTGCCGAGTCAAGCCGAAGAGATATAAGATAAACCGCTGCTACAAATTGCAGACAGTGAAAGATGATATAGAACACCACCTACAAATCACCGGTAGTTGAGGGAAAAAAGAACTGATGTGTTGATGTGAATTGCACCAACGATGATGATGTGTTGATGTCTATCGCACCAACGATGATGATGTGTTGATGTCTATCGCACCAACGATGATGATGATGTAATTAACCAAATTGATGGGTTTGGCTAATCAACTAAAAGAAAAGAAAATAAGCAATTGGCTGACTTGACAATTTTGTGGACTCTTATAGCATGGACAAACTTAAAAGACACACAGCGGAAGTTTGACAAACTCGACTAATAAATGAACTAGACTATTCATGCAATGGAAGCAAACATTCATGATGAGCAGCAAATTACTAGAACAAAAACATGATTTGTCGATTAACACCAGCAGGTTGAGACATGATGAAGAAGAAGCCCGGCCAAGACCACATGGCGATGAATCGGAACATACGGAGATTAATCAGCCATATTGAATGACGACTAGTACAGATTGCTGCTGGTCGATGAAAGTGGCCGATCACACCCAAACGTTAGGCCACGATGGCGGTGTGAAGCAAAAAAACCACGATGGGATTCAGGGGAAATCACAATGGGAAACTCCGATCTGTCTGGTTGAACCCGACGGCGGCGGCTGACGAAACAAAAAAGGAACGTAGTACGGCACGCCGCCCTAAAAAAGCAGTCTAATCTATCTCTGATTCCATGTTAGGAATAATGGATGATTGATATTGATAGATAGATTGACCCCAAAGGGTGACCACCTAGACTAGGATAAGGACTCTACAATTAGAGTCCTAATCTAATACTACTTTATCTCTAACATTAATAACTAGGATATAGTTCCTCATCCATTGCACCCTTCCAAGCAGCAAACCCTTTTGGTAGCTAAGATACAGTTGCAAACGATATTACGTTACATCACGAATAGGTCAATCCCGAGGTTATAATATCACAACCTGAGTCAACCTTCATAATTATACTGCAGAGAAAGCACAAGGATATATGATAGGAAAAACTAATTCTTGATACACGTTGAATCAACGTGTTAAATTCAACTTGATAATATGGACGGATATATCTGCTGAAACAATCCAGTTCTGATTCCATCGAAGAATTGGTTGATGGTTCAGTAACCAGAAATATCAGCTAGTATCAGAAACCTAATCTAGGATTGGTCTATCCCATTTTCTTCTTAATATAATGAACCGCAGCTCTCCTACATTTTCAAGGATAAAACAAAATTTACAAATTTAAAGATATAGATTCTTTGGCTCAGTTTTTGAGAAAAAAGTTCTTTGGCTCAGCAATTCTGAGGTATAAGGTAGTCCCATGATTGTAGTAGTTTAACATTATTTTCTACAGAGGCAAGGCCAAAAAATCATAATTTCATTAGGAAGGTGTTCAATCTGGAATTTGATTTTAAATGCAGCATCTGTACATATTTTAAAAAATTAGTTCGTTAATAGGGAATACAACAGGAATGCAACATAGCAAGTTGTATTACAATAGACATCTGACAAGATGTGCAAAGTACCTGGGGTATTGCACAAAAACGGAAAATAGCCATATCCTTCAAAGCTGCCATGTACTTAAGGCAATCTTCAGCATGAATCAGTGCGTTCGTCACCATGTCATTCAAGCACTGTATTGCCTTTACTGAATTTTCTTCATATTTAAAATCCTGGTTTCACAGAAAAACTTACATAGTATCATTGTGGGAGGCAAAATAATCTCAATTTTCACAACAAGCTTGGGACTAAATGGCTTTGTTGTGTTGATGTTTCATTATAAGCTTGAGTCAGATATATTACATTAAATATTGAGTGTGTATTTAATCTTTGAAGTTAACATCTACAGCAATCAGTCATGGGCTCCAGCGAAAGGTAGGGGAAATAATTTACTGGATGTGTTATCTATCATTTGGAACACAGATGAAGTTAATCAATAGGGAAAAAAAACAAATGCATCATATACCTCAAGTTTATCAGCATATTTACTCCATATCTCCCGAGGCCAGAACATACGGGACCTTGGTATCTCATTTATGTCCTCCAAGTAATCCCTAATTATATTAGCTTTCTGCAGTATGAATTTAAATACTTGTCAGAAAAGCAACTAGAAATAACATTTTATATAGTGAATTACGGACTTGATGCCGCTGACATATAATAAAATACCTGCAAAAATAAACCCATCGAATTTGATAGTGAATCTGGAGCTAGATCTTCTGTCCCAGCTGCATGAAAGAGCCTGGAAAGTCCATAGCCAACCAGTCCTGCCACATAGTGACAATATTCATCATAGTCACCCACAGTTTCAACCTACAGCAATAAAGATATTCCATGTTAAATCAGAACAATGTTCATTCAGCATTGTCTTAAAGCACAATCAAATTCAGGTCTAAAAGGTTTACGATTCAAAACAAAATCTCAGTTTTTTCCCATTTGCTCTTTCTTTCTTTTTTCAATGCAAGTACAAAACCACTATATGCACAGATAAGCATATATACTGAAAGAAAGAACGATAGCAGAAAATATTTAGTTAAATGCACATTTCGGATTATCATATTTCAGGTTTACTGATGGCCTCAAGCTACGTTAGGTATGTTTGTTGTGGTGTGCCACACAACATTTTGTGGATAATGTGGACTGCAACTGGCTTGGTGTCGTTAGGACAACAAATCTAGTTTTTAAAAAAAGAATTGTGACAACTGGAGTCATTTGGCAATTAAGTGAATGGCAGCAAACCCATTTGATTTAATGTTCGAGTTAACCAAATTTCTGTCTAGTAATTAGATCCTCTAGATGTGAGAAGGTTACTTCTATTCTTTTTAAATAATCAAATCCAAGTAAAAAGATTTTACGGTAATGGAAGCTAGATAGTACTGCATGGCATATGCACACTATTTATTTCATTAATAACTGACTTGGTATTTAGGGGGATATGTAAGAGACCTCCTTGCATATAAATTTTGACATTCCCGCTCCCATTAGTCTAGTAATTTCTTCAATTGCCTGTTGATAACTGGAAAAACAGAAGATAATTATTTACCACAAGATTTTCTAAAAGCTAGTAATGTCTTATAACGAGAATGTGATAACATAGAAAACTTCAACTGCAGCTTATATGCTAATATTAGAATGAACATGACAACATTAAAGAAAGTTAGTTCTAAAATGGTAACTTCAGAAATAAAACATGATTGGACAATACTAGTACATCTCTACACAACACATTTGACTGGGGAAACTGCATACTTGCTTGTTAAAAGGACAAACATTATCTAAATACATAGTTTTCTGATTGAGCAACATTCAGCACTTTGTTTCATCCATATAGCCTGATCAGTGATCATGACACGATTTACAGCTATTAATTACTAATCAGTAAAATGTCCATATTGAGAAAGTCAGTTGCTTCTTGTATAATTGACGGAACAACAAAACATCAGTCTACACGAAGCCTAAACTTTGCAAATTATAAAGTACAGCAAAGGGCTGAAGAAAATACCCTTGACCGAGCTCCAAGAAAGCCGTGGACACGTGGTGAAAGTTATCCATCAGCACTCTATAGTGATTTGTTCCGCCTGCAAGGTCGACCATACCATACCAGTCAGCATCACATTTAATAAAGCAACAAGGAACCGTTCAATAGCAGAGAGGTCCACATATTCAGAGTCAGAGGAGGAGGCGGCGGCTGAGGAGGGATCCCGTACACGAATAGTGCCAGTCGCGATTGTAGACGTGCCGGTAGAATTCCTGGAGGATGGGCACCTTCACGTCGGCAGGGATGCTTGTGTCGTCCTCTTCATTTCATTCAAAAGCATAATTATAGAAGCTATTAGAATGGGAGCATCACTAACTTGGCAAACAAATATTATACAACCTCACTCCAATTCAAAATATTCCGAAAAAACATCTCCACGTGAGGTGAACAGTAGCGTGAGATTAGGAGATTCAGTAAACTAACCAACGGTGTCGAGCGCGCGGAGCACGAGGTAGAAGATGCACACCTGCGGGATCGCAACAACGGCCGTCAGAAACTACCCGTAAACCCACACGCCCGCAAGCACAGACACCACGAGGCCGGGAAAGAGGGGGAAAGCAGAGCAAAAATCTGGGCGCGGCGCCGCTTCGGATCCAAGCGGCATGGAAACTGAGCGACGGGGACGAATTGGAGAGGAAGGAGGAAGGAAGGAAGCTGACCGCATTGCGGAGTTCGGGGCCGAGCTGCTGGATGACGAGGGCGAAGCTGCGGGAGACGTTCTGGAGCATGGAGTAGCAGAAGGCCCAGTGCTCCTCCGGCGGGATCTGGCGCTTGATCTGCCCCGCCGCCACCCGCAGCTTCACCAGCGCCACCACCTCCTCCGGCCGCGACAGCGCGCCCATCGCCTCCGATCCAACCAACCAACGGACTCGTGCTGCTCCCTTCCCCCGATCGATCCGGCGATACGATCTTACTTACTTGGCTGGTCCGTGCGGTTCGCGTGCAGCAGGAGGAGAAGGAGGCGGGAGGAGGATTATTTCTAGAGCTTTCTGTGGGAGGGAAGAGACGCGATGGTTGGGGACGGGGATGAGATGGGCGTCGCCGTCGTCCCACGCGCTGTCTTGGCGCTGGTCGTTGGTGGCGTTTCGAAAAATTACTCAGGTCAGCCGGGTCGCGATCTCAGAAGAGCCAGCCGGGACTGCGTGCGTAGCAGCGTGTCGATTCCGGTATGACATGTGGGATCAATAAGACAGTGGGTCCGGTATGTCAGTCGGTGGGACTGACCGAGTAGTTGGTCTCCTACCCTAGTAGTGTTAGGAAGCTCGTGACACGCTCGTGGGTGGGTCCCGCAGGGAGGAGTGGGGTACTGGGGTGTGACTGCGATGCGTGCTGCGTGGGGAGCGATCCAGTTGGAGGGAGGCGACAAGACCAGGGGCGTGGTGCATCGAATCGAACGGATTTGTCGCGTCTCCCTGATCGCGCGACACGGAGCGTGATAAGCTGCTTTGCGTGTACAGGGCTAAACAACAAAGAAATTTGCACAGGGCAGCTGTTTGTAGTTCCTTCCATTCACTAGGCTATAATCTACGTACACATACTCAACCAATAAGACAGAATTCGAGCAGCACGAGGAACCCAGGACGAAAAGTGCTTCCGGCACCGGATAAATACTGTTTAGTTTTCTTGCAATTTGTTTTCTGTGGTAATACGTACTTATACGAGCATACTGACTTTGAAGTATGAACACTCTGTTCAGACAGGAAAAACGAATCCGTAGTAAGGCCAACGATGGTCGATCGAACGTGTATGCTGAGTTTGGAAGAGACAAGAAGGCACGACAAAGGCCTCAGCAGGATTGCAGTTGTATATAAACAGTCCCGTGCCACAAGAGCCTCTCGCGGGGCACATCAAAGCAGTAGACGCGGTGCTCCAGGGGGCTGCCTACAAACACGAAGACGCAGAGCGCGCCATCCGCCGTCAGGACGGGGCACACGAAGGACGCATTCTCCGGCAAGCCCGCCTCCCCGAACGAGTCCATCCCGCAGAGCGTGCCCGCCGAGACCTCCGCCTGCTTCGTCCACCGCCGCCGCGCCAGATCCAGAGTCCACATGGTTACCACGTCATCCGCGCACGCGACGCTGGAGCGGTCGATGGCGACGAACCAGATGGTGTCCCTGACCCGGGCCACGTAGCCGTGGGCAGCTCGACGAACTCCAAGTCCACGGCGGATGAGTCGCTGCAGGTCGCAGTACACGACGCCGTGGTAGGTGTCCGGCCAGAACGCCGTGCCCTGAAGCGGGAAGGCCATGTTCCCGAGGAGAGCGGCACCCGCCGGGTGGCTGGTGAAGCTCTGCAGGAAGCGGCGCGCCTTCACCCGCAACGGACGGACGCCGTGGTCAGACGCCCTGGTGGCCGGAGTGCAGGCGCAGAGGAAAACGTCGTACGGCGCGCACCGCCACAACTGCCAGTCCCGTTCCAGGTCGTAACCGCCGCCGCCGTCATTGTCGGCGGCGACGACGAGTACCCCGGAAAGGGGCGTGTGGCGGTCGCGGAACGCACGTGGGACACCATCGGCATCGAGCGGCCGCGGCTCACCATCTTCCGCAGCTATGAGGAGCTCGACCTGGGAATGTTCAGTGTCCTCACCGACATCTTCCACAAACCCGCCGTCCCAGCCGGAGGACCACAACCTCGTCGACGACAAATCTGGCTCATCATCGTTGCCATCGTCAGGTGGAGGAGAAGAACGTGCCGAGGTGCTCCGATGGCTGGATGACCAGCCTCCGAAATCCGTGACCTACGTCGCGCTGGGCAGCGAGGCCCCACTGACAGCCCACAACCTCCACGAGCTGGCGTTGGGCCTGGACCAGGCCAAGGTCCGCTTCCTGTGGGCCTTCCGGGAGCTCGCTGGCACGTGTGCTAGCCCCACGGCGCGGTGGGCGCATCCCTCACCCACTGCGGGTGGGGCTCCACCATTGAGTGCCTCGCGTTCGTGCAACCCATGGTGATGCTGCCCTTCGTGGTGGACCAGCCACTCGTGGCGCAGACCATGGCCATGCATGCGCGGTATCGGCGTCGAGGTGGAGAGGGACGAGCATGACGGGTCGTTCGGGAGGGATGATGTGGACATGGCGGTGCGGCGCGTCATGGTGGAGGAGGATTCCGGCCGCCAATCACAGTCAAATCAAACAAATAGTAAAAGAAGCAGCGCGGGTAGGAGCAGTTCCAGCCTGGGTGCGCGAGAGGAGGTTTGCCCTCGCGATCGTCCCCGCCCCGTTCTGTTCCGCGCCCCTCGGGCCCGTCCCCAACGGGGAAACTGACAAGCGCCTCGTGGTCTCAAATTTCAGCTCTGTAGAGAGGCAGAGACATAATGGTCATATCAGCTACGTTTTTCAATTAAAAAGAAAAGAAAATCCGGTTTGATGCGGGTAGTGGCAGGTGGGATGAGACAAATGCACTCAGGTGTGTCATTTTTGAGACGCTACGTTTAAGTATAGCATTGTAGGGATGCCGCCTCTTAAGTATGGTAAAAATACAATTCTCCCTTTTTTTTT
>JAUNZO010004164.1:0-52299 GCA_031894775.1 Chloris gayana
TATAGTGTCGGTGTGTGAGCACACCTCCAAATGGGGGCTGTCAAGGCTCCCTTCGGATAGGATCGGGAAGGGTCGGATTTACTTCGTCTAGTACGGAAGATGAACAAACGAAGAACGCAGTAGGTTTACCTGAGTTCGGGCCGCAAGAGATGTGTAATACCCTACGTCCTGCTTGTGTGTATTGCTTGTTGGCTTGTCCTTTACAATGAGGGCGCCCTCCCTTTTATAGAGGGAGGAGAGGGACATCGTACAAGTACCGGAGGAGTACCCGGACACCCGGGGGTCCGGTCCCTCCTCGGGCGTTCGACGGGATCCCGACAAGGATCCGTTACAATCCCTTCGTTAGATTTGGACTCCATGCATCTTCTCTCCGATTGGTCCCGAGTCCCCACAGCACTGCGGTGGCGTGGCTTCCGAGATGCGGCGCATGGGGAAGGCACGCGCACGTCCCGTCGGGTTGCGACCGTCGCCGCATGCACTTGAGTGCCGCATTAACTCCGGGTGGTTGGGGCGCCGGAGGAAGCTACGGGAAGCTTCCCGCCCTCGACGCTCCCACTCCTCCGTCTTTTACGGACCTCGTGGACTTCGTGGCTTCGTGGGCTTCCTTGCCCTGCGACCTTCGTCTTCGTCCGTGGGCCGAAAGCGGCCCACGTGCGGTTAGGGGGACCCCCAATCCCCTACACCGACAGGAGCCCCGGTCCCGATCCAGCGGCCCGCGGGGTCGGAGCGAGGATCGGGGCCACTCGTCGGCGCCCGGCACCGTCGGGTCACTTCGTGGCGCGGTTCGCGAGGAGGGGTGCCGCTTGGGCTGCCGAGGCACGCACGCTCCGGGACGACGCGTCGCTTCGGTTCGCGCGAAGTGGGCCCGCCCGGAACCTGCGCTTAAGTACCGAGGCGGCCGGTTGCTCGGGGCACGTCTCCCACTCCGCCTTTCGCCTCCTCGTCTCCTCAACTCCTCTCTTCGCTCTCCCCTTCGTCTTCCCTTTCCGCCGTTCCGCGCCGCCGCTTCGCCGCCGTCGTTCCCTACTCGCTAGGATGGCCCGCGGGAAGTCCCTCGCCGTGGTGGCTCGCGCACGCGCTCGCCGTCGACGGACGCGCCGCCAACGGTGCGGTTGCCGACCCTCGGGTCGAGATGACGCGGCTTTCGCCATTCCTTCCGGTGGATGGCGATAAGGGCGTCCGCGTTGGGGGCCCTGCCGCCGCCGACCGGCGGATCGGAGATCCTTCATTTCTTGTCTTTCGTCGTCGTCGGCGCCGTTCCCCCGCCTTCTCCGACTTCTTCCTGGAGGTGCTCGGGCATACGGGATCCGCATGGCGCACCTTACGTCGAATGCGGTCGCGGCGCCGGCCGTATTCGCTCATCCGTGCGAAGGATTCGTGGGGGTGCAGCCGTGCTTCCCCATCTTCCAACGCTACTTCAAGATGACGCTCACCAACGCTGCGGAGGTGATCGGGTGCGTTCGGTTGACCGCCGGACCGACGGTGGGTACATCGAGTACTCGCCCGAGCAACAAGGTGGAGGGGTGGAAGAAGGCCTGGTTCGTAGTGCCGTACGAGAAGGACTTCCGCCGCCTCCGTGTCCCGCCGGTCCGGCCCAACACTTGGCCATTTGGGATTCCGTGCCCCGTCTTCCGATGGCATGATGCCGGTGGTCGACCGGATCGCGGCGCTCGCCGCGGCGGCTCGACTTCGCACGGGGTGGTGCATGACTTCCTCGAGCGCAACATCGCGCCCCTTCGCCGGAGATCGCTCCCGTCATGGCTGTACCGGGACTTCAACTTCGCCGGCCGCACTCATACGGGGCGGGCTCGGATCTACCCGACGCCTCGAAGCGGTTCGCCTACTCCACGCCGACCGGGAAGAAGTGGCCCGCCTCCTTCGCATGCCGGGGTGCCGCTCGCGTACCGGAGGGTGCCGGGCCTCTTCATCGGTCGGCGAACAAACGCGCCATCCTCGACGAGCATGCCCCGGCCGGGACCGCTTGGGTTCCTCGACGCGGCCCCGGCTCCTACTCCCGGTCTCCGGGTACCGGAGTCACACCTCCCTCCAACCGGGCGCGGCGGCCACCCCCGGGGTGCCTCCGGAGCTCGGGTGTCGGCCCCAGCGGCTGCGAGGCCGGCCCGAGTGCGTGCGACAAGGGCAAGGGAAAAGATCTCCGTCGCCGCCCTCCTCCGATTCCTCCGGGCCCGCCTGCTTTCCACGGAAGCGGGCCCGACAGGCCTCGCCGGCACCGGTGACGGGGGCCGCTCCACGGGAGAAGCCCCCTGCGGCCGCACCGGTGCAAGCGGCGGGTGGACGTGCGACGGGTAGAAAGCTTCTCTCTCCGTTACGTTTAAGTCGTGAGCCGGATGGACTGCGAACGGACGCCGATCCGCTTTGACTATAGGGGCATCCGGATCGAGTTGGACCCGGAGCTAGTCCCTCCGAATCCCAAGATCTCCGGTGCTTCCGCACCGAGTTTGGAGGCAAGCCCTGTCGCCGTTGAGGTCGAAGCGCCCGGGCGGAGGCCGACGTAGAGGCGGCTGCGGGTGCCCCGAGGAGAGGGTTGCGGGTGCCCTCGAGGAGGGGACCGCTGCTCCCGAAGAGGAGGTCGCGGGTGCTCCCGAAGAGGAGGTCGCGGGTGCTCCCGAAGAGGGTGTAGCGGGTGTCCGTGCGGAGGAGGCCGCGGGCATTCCGCGCGAGGAGGCCTCGGGTGATTCCGAGGAGGGGGTCGCGGGTGTCTCTGCCGGCGAGGGCCACGCCCGGCCGTCAACTCCTCCGGTTGGCGACTTGTCTGGAGCTGCCGGCTACTTTCTCGGTTGGCGCCTCTAAGCGCCCGCCCGGAGCTCCGTTCCCCGGCCGGGTACTAGCGCCGCCGCTCCTATAGTGTTGGAGGGGAACGATTCCCCTCCACGCGTCCGGTCGGAGTCGGGAGCGGTGGTCGGTGGAGACACCTCGTCGACGGCCGCCGCCGGAAGGGGTCGTGGGCGCGCTAGACGCGGCCGGAGCGCGTCACCAATGAGTCGCTCGGGTGGTCCCGCGCGCCCCGCATTGGCGACGTTCTTGGGGAGGTGACTCGGTCGCTCGCCGCGGTAAAGGCGGCCATGGAGGAGACGGACGCGTCCCTAGAGGACCGCGAGATCGCGGTGAGCCGGCGCGAGGCCGAAGTGGCGGAGGCCCGGAAGGCCCCGGAGACCGCGGTGAGGCTTGCCGACGGCGAGCACGAACGCCGTATGGAAGAGGTCCGGCGAGGAGGCGGCCGGCGCCGCCGGCATTGCGAAGGAGGCCGGCGATAAGGCTGCGGGAGGCGGAGGCGAAGCTCCGTGACGCCATCGGCCGCGAGGAGGAGAGCATCAATCGTCTCCGCGGTGTCGTGGCCGGGAGCGGGATGCCAAACTCCGTGACGCGAGGCGGAGGAGGGCGGCGCCGCCGTGGCGATCCGTGAGGATGCCTTGACGCGGCGTGAGACGGCCACGGTGGCCGGGAGGGCGAGCCGAAGCGGCGGGCGGATGAGCTTACTCTCCGGGAGGTGGCGTTGGCCGATCGGGAGCGCCGATTGATCGCCCGAGAGCAGGCCTCCGTGGCGGCGGAAGCGGAGCTCCGCCGCCTCCGTGATTCCGTGGGCTCCGGAAGGCGGAGCTGAAGCACCGCGAGGATGCCCTTGCCACCCGGGATGAGCGGGTGCTTCTTCGTGAAAACGAGGTCGCCGTTCGGCGGGAGGCCCTGGAGGCGGAGATCGGTCGCCTCGCCGAGACCGAGCAAAGCATCCGTGGCATCGCCGGTGAGGTGGCGCAACGCGTGCGCCAGAAACGCTCGAGGAGGCCGGAAAACCTTCGAGTCCGAGCTTAAGGCGGCGGAGAAGGCCGGGACGACTACCATCGTCGCGTTGAGCTGCTTGGAGGCCGGGCGAAGAAGTCCGGTCACGGTGCTTCGCCGCGTCCGGCGGCGATGAGCTGAAGGCGCAGCTCGAAGAGGCGCGGTCCCGGCTCGGGCGATCCGAGGTTCGGCGCGTCGAGTTGAGCGAGCGGGTGACGAGCTGAACTCTGCGGCGCGGGCGCAGGCTGAAATTGCTGCCGATGTGCACAAGGAGGTCTCCTCGGCGCTGTTCGAGCCGGGCTCGTCCCGGCTTCCGAGCCCATCGACCGCGGCGCGGCCGGGTACGCGTTCGCCATGCGGGGAGTGGTCAACTCTCTGCGCGAGCGAGGACTCGTGTGGCGGAGCTCATGGAGGAGGAAGGGCGGCAAACCATAGCCGCGGCCCTGGAGGAGGTGCCGACGAATGCCCTGGTGCTGGTGCCGGGTTCCCACTCCTGGCCGTGGTGAATGGCGATATCCCCGCGGGCGAGCACGCCGTGGCGAAGGCGCGAGGCTCGCGCCGTTGCTCAAGCCTACGCCGAGAGCTTCAAGCGGGGCCGAGTGCCCGCTTCCTCCACTGCGAGTGGCTTATCGGCGCCTGTGCCTCTTTTATTTTGTTAAATCTGTTTTCTGCATGCAAGACTCGGTTATCTTTAAATTTCGGAGCATTAAAGAAACGCTTAAGTCTCTTGTTTTCCCTTTGTTGGGTGTGATTGTCGCCATGCGTCGCTTAGTTTTAGGCCCTTGGTACTTTGTCGTTTCGCTAGAGCGAGACTTCCGCCACCCGTGCCTTAACCGAGCGTGAACGTCCTCGGCTTCCGCCTTAGTCATTGTTTTTTCTTACCCGAACGAGAGACTTAAGGATTCGAACGGATTTAAGCGGCAACCCTGCGGATGGTAGGAAAGAGAGCGACAAAGCGCTGCTCATTATATTAAGTCGTTAGTACAAAAGCCTTGGCGTCTGCGGCCTTGGTGATGCGGCTTCGGGTACTACCGGGACCATTGGATACTGAGAATATTGTAAATATAGAATTTCTTGAGATGCTCAATGTTCCGGGCGCTCGGTTCGGGTATCCGTCCTCCGACTCCGGGCGAGCCGACCCTGGGCGCGTGACGGCGGTGACGACGAAGGGCCCTTCCCACATGGGGGTTAGCTTGTCCTTGCCCTCGCGCGTCCGAGCCCGCCGGAGGACGAGATCTCCCGCTTGCAACTCCCGCGGGCGTACGCGTCGCCGATGGTAGCGGCGTAAGCCCCGGAGGTATCTCGCGTTGCGTAGCGGTACCCGCCGCCTTGCCTCTTCGAGGAGGTCGATGTCGTCGTGCCGCCGGGTGTCTTGGTCGGCTTCGTCAAACGCGGCGACTCGGGGGCTGTTGAACGGGGTCTCCGTTGGTAGCACCGCCTCCGCGTCGTACACGAGGAAGAAAGGCGTTTCGCCCGTAGCTCGACTCGCTCGTAGTGCGGAGGGACCAAAGCACGGATTGGATCTCCGTTACCCACTTTGCGCCTTTTTTCTTCAACGGGTCAAAGGATCTTGTCTTCAAACCCTTGAGGATTTCTCCGTTGGCGCGTTCGACTTGGCCGTTGCTTTGCGGGTGGGCTCTTGAGGCGAAAGAAATCCGGGTGCCGAGGGTTTCACAATATGCCGCGAACGCATGGCTCGTGAATTGAGTCCTATTGTGCTGTGATGATCCGCTGCGGCACCCCGAACCTTGCCGTTGTGTTCTTCATAAACTTGACGGCCGAGTTCGGTCGGTCTTCGTCACCGCTTCGGCCTCCACCCATTTCGTGAACTTGTCAATGGCCACGATATAGCCACTTGTATCCACCGGAGCGATCGGAAAGGGCCCCACAATATCCAAACCCCAAACCGCGAACGGCCGGGACGGTGGAATCGTTTGGAGGGCTTGAGCGGGTAGGTGCGTTTGCTTGGCGTGGAAGCGGCATGCCTTGCATTGTTGCACCAGCCTGGTGGCGTCCTCGAGGGCTGTCGGCCGGTAGTAGCCTTGCCGAAAAGCTTTCCCGACCGGCGTGCGGGGAGCATGGTGACTCCCGCACTCACCCTCGTGGATCTCAACGAGTATGTCGTTGCCTTCTTCCGTTGTCACGCACTTCGGCAGAATGCCGCTTGCCCGCGTTTGTACAAGTTGCCATCGACGATGGCATATCGCTTTGCTTGGCGGGCGAGGCGTTCCGCGTCCGTGTCGTCTTCGGAAGGATGTCGTCACGCAGTACCCGATGATGTCGCGTATCCGGCAGGTGTCCTGCGGCTCGGTGGCAAGCGCTTCTTCGCTATTCTGCGTGTGCTTTGCAGATCCTGCGGGTGCGCTTGTGCTTTGTTGTCGCTGTCCGGAGCTCGGTCGGCGTCGGAGGCCGAAGGGGATGTCGGGATCTTCATGAACGTCCGGGTGGGACCGAAGCTCGAGTGGAGGCCACCCGGGACGGTTCGTCGGCAATGTGGTTGTCGCCCTGGGTACATGAAGCACCTCGAGGCCGTCAAATTTCTTCTCCATCCGCCGACCGCTGCGAGGTACGCGGCCATTTGCGGGTCGTTGCACTTGGTATTCCTTGGAGACTTGGTTGACGACGAGTTGCGAGTCCCCCTTGGCCAAGAGGCGCCGACGCCTAGATCGGCGACCATTCGCAACCCCGCCAAGAGTGCCTCGTACTCCGTCATGTTGTTCGTGCATCGGAAGTGCAGCTGGACTACGTAGCGTAGCTCGTCGCCGGTCGGTGACAACGGGAGCACCCCTGCCCTTGCGCCATTGAGTGTGAGGGAGCCGTTGAAGAACATTGTCCGGTGGTCGCCGGGTGCGTCGTGCTGCTGCACCGGGTGCTCAATTCGTCGCGCTCGACCTCGGGGGTGGGTGTCCACTCAGCCACGAACTCGGCTAGAGCCCGGCTCTTGATGATGTGCGTGCTTGAGGAAGGTCAAGTCGAACTCTCCCGGCTCCACGGCCCATTTAGCCACCCGTCCGGTTGCTTCCCTGTTGCGGAGGATGGTCTCCGGCGACGCCGTCGTCACCACTCGGATGGGATGGTCTTGGAAGTAGTGTCGCGGCTTCGGGACGCGATAAGTACCGCGTAGAGCATCTTACGGTGCCGCGGGTACCGGGTCTTCGCGTCCCGTAGGACATCGGCGATGAAATACACCGGCCGTTGGATGAGCCGCGTGCGGGGTTCCGGTTACGGTGGAGCGGATCCTGCTTCGCCCTCGTTCGTCGTAGTTGCCGGGGCCGGAGCCCGGGTGGGGCGGGCACGCCTCGCCCCCTTCTGCCGGATTGGCCGCGGCTTCCGCTTCGGTTGTCCCGTCGACGATGGTCGGAGCCGGAGCCCCGAGCGAAGTGGGAAAGCCGTGGCGGCGATGCCGGAGGTAGTCGGGGCGGATCCCGCTCCACCTATGTCTGGAGCGTGGTCGGAGCCGGAGCCCCGGGTGGGGTGGGACCGACGCGCCCGCTGCGGCTTCTCCATCCGTGGCCTCGGCTTCACCCAAATGTAGCGACGAGGTCGGAGCCGGAGCCCCGGGTGAAGCACGAGAGCCACGACGCCTGTGGGAGATGACGCGCCGGCTGGGTCGCGCTGTCCACCGAGTGGTCCACCCGGAGTGGCCGGGGTGGCTGTGTCACAAGCCGTGTTGTGAGTGGAGGCCGCAGCCCCGGGTGGTGCGGGGGTCGCGAGCCGGCGGGGCCGTAGCCCCAGAGCCCGTCGGGGCCGCTGCCTCCGCGCCATCGAGGCGCCGACGCTTGCCAACTCGCCGTGAGTTGTGAGGCGCTTGTTCCGGGCGCTCAACCACCGGGGCCGCGGCGACCACTGCGGGTTAGCTGCTATGTACAATAGCAATGGCTCACCGGCTCCGGGCGACCGGAACGGGTGCCGAGGACAGGTAGCGCTTGAGATCCTGCGATGCTTCGTCGGCCTCCTGCATCCATGCGAACTTGTCCGCCCTCTTCATTAATTTGAACAAGGGAAGAGCCCGCTCACCCGGGCGCGAAATGAATCGGCCAAGGGCCGCCATGCTCCCGGCCAAGCGCCGTACATCCTTGAGTCGCTTTGGGGGCGGATCGGCTCGATGGCCGGATCTTCTCCGGGTTCGCTTCGATCCGCGGTGCGAGACCAAGAAGCCGAGTAGCTTTCCTGCGGGTACGCCGAAGACACACTTCTCCGGGTTGAGCTTCACGCGGTTGCGGCGCAGATTGGAGAAGGTCTCCTCTAAGTCGAACGGGAGGGAAGGCGCCTTGCGGCTCTTAACGACTAGGTCGTCGACATACGCCTCCACATTCCTCCCGATCTGCGACTCCGGGGTGAGGCGCATGGCTCGTTGGAACGTGGGGCCTGCGTTTTCGGACCAAAAGGCATGCTCACGTAGCAAAAGCTCCCTGCGGGAGTCATAAAAGCGATCTTCTCCTCATCCTCCTTCGCCATACAAATTTGATGGTACCGGAGTACGCATCCAACATACAAAGCGGGTCGCGACTGCGGTGGAATCTACTACGGAGTCTATCCGGGGCAGCGGGAACGGGTCCTTCGGGCACGCCTTGTTCGGATCGGTGTAGTCCACGCACATCCGCATCTTGCCGTTGTTCTTGGGCACGACCACGGGATTGGCCGGCCACGTGGGATGCGTGACCTCCCCGATGAATCCGGCTTCCGGGAGCCTCTTGACTTCGGCTACGATAAATTCTTCGCGCTCGGGGGCTTGGCGCCTCGCCCGTTGCTTCACGGGTCTCGCGGTGGGATCAACTTTGAGTTGGTGCTCAATCACCTTCCTTGGTATGCCGGCATGTCCGAAGAATGCCGAGGCAAACACATCGCTGTTCGCTCGGAGGAAGGCGATGAGCGCGAGTTCCTATTTCGGGTCGAGGTCGCCACCGATGGTGGTGGTCTTGTCCTCCGAGCCCCGAGTGCAATCTTCTTGGTGGAGACCTCCCCGGGTGCCGAGAGCTTGGGACGCTTGGAGCCGGATTGTGCAGCGGGCTTCTCCGGGGTGCCGCGCGCCTTCTTCCCGTCGGTGTCCTCCTCTGCCGCCATCTCGGCCGCCAAGATGTCCTCGAGGCAAGCCATCGCCTTGACGGCATCCGCCCTCTCCACGATGACACCCTTGGGACCCGACATCTTCGAGCGTGAGGAACGCGTGGTGCGGGATGGCCATGAATTGGTTTATGCCGGGTCTCCCAATGATGGCGTTGTAGGGGAGGCCGATGTCGGCAACGTCGAAGAGGAGCTTCTCCGTGCGGAAGTTGCTCCGGGTGCCAAGGTAACCGGGAGCTCATCCTGTCCAAGGGGCGGGAGCTACCGGGAGCACACCGGAGAAAGGGCGCGAGGGCTGCGGCTCGGCACGCGCCCACTACGGGGAGTCGTAGACCTTCGGGGTGATGAGGTTGAGGCTCGCGCCTCCGTCGATGAGGGTGCGCCCCACCTTCTTGTTGCGGATGGTGGGCGACACGACCGAGAGGATCTTGCCCTTGGTGTTGTCCGGGCCCACCATGTCGCTCCTGTCGAAGGTGATGGGGACGTCCGCCCACTTCGAGCGAGAGGGCCGAGGTCTTGCCCTCGGTGATTGCGAGCACTTCCCGGCGGAGACGCTTGGCCTCGCCCTTGGACGCGAAGGCGGAGGAGCCTTCGATGATGACGGCGATGGAGTCGTCCGCGCTCCGGTACGCCTCGACTTCTTCCTTCTCCCTCTCTTTCTCCTTCTCGGCCTTCTCGGCCGCGCGCCGCTCGTCGCGCCGCTTGATGCTCGCTTGGATGTAGCGGCATTGCGGCTGGTCATGGTCGTTGGTGCGGTGGAAGTAGCACGCGAACGTTCCGGGGACTTGGCCGGTGACTTGCCGGCACCCGCGGAGGGCGGCTGTCGCGCTCCCACGGGAGACGGGCCCCGGCCGCGGCTATCTCTTCCACCCTGCGCTTGCGCGCAAGGTTCTTCTTCCGGTTCTTGGAGAGGGTGCCCTCGGGCTTGGGAGAGGAGGTACCGGGTTGGACTTCGCGGGCGGGTCGTGCCACGCTTGGGCTTCCTGGCGGCGGGCGTACTTGTCGGCCAAGCTGGAAGAGGTCCGTGACCGTCTCCGGCTGGTGTACGCCCAACTCGACCCGGGATGTCCTTGTCTCGGACGCCGTGGCGAAGGCGGAGAGTACCGGGAGGGGTCGATGCGCGGGATGGTGTTGCGAACTTGGTCGAAGCGCTGCATGAACGCTCGCGGCGTCTCGCCCGGCTTACGGACGATGCGGTCCGGGTCGATCCGGCTTCCGGGCGCTTCGCCGTCCCCGGAAGTTGGCCATGAACTCCGGCACAAGCTCTTCCGAGAGCTGATGGACTCCGGCGCCGGGTTCATGAACCATGACCGAGCCGAGTCTTTGAGAGCCGGTGGAAGTTGTGACATCCCATGTCACATAATAGCAGGTAAGCAATGTCAAAACCTTAAGTGCAGGAATTGAGCACTAATTAAGGGAGTGAATACATGAAATAATGAATTAGCATATTTGAAAAAATTTTAAAATTCAAATATAGTTTAACCCCAACTATTTAAAACTCAAGGCTCCTCAACACAAGTATGCCAATATTTTCGCATATCCTGGTAGAGGAGATCCAAACATGATTTTAGGACATTTTTCCCAAATTTTTAGGGTGGCACAATTCCCTAGAAAAATTCAATCAATGTTTAAAAACAACATCTGTTCATGAATTTCTGTAAATTTTTACAAGCAAAATTTGAACTTTTACCTATAACAAAAGTTGCTCATCACAATCCACTGAATCACCACAATTTTTGCTTTGCAAAAATGTCAAACGAATTAAATTCTATGGGCAAAACCAGAACCAACAACTCGATGGCAAAATCGTGAATAAGTGGGAACTTCTTTGAATAGCAATGGCACAGTGGCCGGGGCCACCGGCCGAGGCGCTCGCCGCCGGCGCCCATGCCGGATTAGGCACCGCCGTCCTCGCGCGCCTGTGCAGCCCCACGCGTCGTCGATCGCCGTTTCCCTTCGCTCGGAAGCCGGCGCCCACGGCCGTCGATGGCGGTGGCCATTTTCCACCATGGTTGCCGCCCTAGGTCATCCCCGTGCGCCGCACCTCTCCTCACCCGCAGCTCCTCCATTGCGTGCGCAAGTGCTCCCCATCTCCCTACGCAGCCCCGGCTCTCTCCTCTAGCACTGCCTCCTCCCCTAAGCACCTCAATTTCGCAAAAATCAAAACCGAGCTTCCGGTTCCGCCATCCACGCCGTCGAGCTCAATTGCTTGTGCTCGGGTGAGCTCATGTAGTGTCCCGCCTCCGAAAGGTGCCCAAGGGTCTGGCTAACCTCCTTATTGCTTCCCGAGTCGAGCCAAGCCCGGACGGCGACGGATTCTCTTTTCTTCTCCACCGCCGGTCCACCGAACCCCGCCACCTCGTCGACGCCATCCATCTCCAAAGCTTCTTCGCCTGCACCCAACCCACGCCGCGCATCTACACACGCAGGTGATGCCCTCAGCCTTGACCGCTCCCTCTTCCGTGCGACGGTGAGCATGAGCCACCCCGCCGCGGATCTCCCTCTGCCGCCGTCGCCATCGCGCGGCATGCTCTCGCTCGCTCTCCCGCCTCGCCACCCCAACCAAACGGTGCGCCGTCGAAAACCATGCACAGACGGCCAAGCCCGACCCCTGCGACACCCTCTAGCACGTCGCCGGCGAGCACCGCCGCCGCCTCCGACGAGCTCCCCTGCGCGCCAACACTTAGACAAAATTCGAATCGCGCTGGCACAAGAGTAAAAACCATGAACTTCAAGCGTTTTAAAAATTGCATGACTTCGTTTCTAGAGCTCGGATTGGAACGAATCAAGATATGTTGTTAAGTTTGGAACTTGTACTTTGAAATCAACCAAATGAACATATATGTTTACATTGACAAAAACACAAAGTTTGAGCAACCTCAAGTTGCTATCATGACCACGCAGCTTAACAGGATTGGATTTTAAAAATTGCGTAACTTTCATATCCTAGATCCAAAATACATGAATAAACGCTCGTTGGAAAGTAGATGTTGTGTACTTTGCCTTGGTAGCATAATCCAAGTACTTTATGTGAGGAAAATAAAAGATCCGAGTACTTTTAAGTGCTAACCCGTTAAGGACACATGACAACTTTGCATTTTAAAAATTCAATAACTTTTGCTATACAAATCCAAATGATGCAAATGAACATTCGTTGGAATCCTTAAAGAATGTACTTTAGATGACCACAATTGGTTTACCCAAGTTCTATGGCTAAAAGTTAAGTTTTAGGCCCCTTAAGAAGGCTTCACGATAAGCCCTAGATTGGACTTAAAAATGAAACGGTTTTGTAAATAAAACTTCACCAAATTTGAACACACCATTTCAGTTAGCATGGTTCATCATATCACACATGGTTCTGGTGCATTTGAGCATGTCATGATAAATATTAACATTTTCCTTAAGTACACTATTTTTGCATTGTCCTTGCATCATTGGAAAGGCTTATGAAAATTCATATTTTCTTTTGGTGCTCAGTCATAAGAAAAGTTATGTTTCATCATGGGGATTTTATTTAGAAGTGTTTTATTGCTTAATTGCTGTCTATAAGTTGCTATGTTAAAATATGCATAGAATGACACATAGCCATATTGCAATATCTAACTCATATACAAGTGCTCTCAATATTGCCTATAGGTTATTATGCACACAATTAAAAAGATGTTAATATAACCATACAAATAATTTTTCATAATCATCAAGGGTATTCAAAAATAGGAATTTTAGTGATGTTACCATAATTTTTGGTAAAGGTTAAACAGCCCTACAAATTCAGCAAAAGCAGAAAAACAGTTTCTGGTGTAGGAATTTTATTAATTTTTGTAGGCCGAATCTCAAGAAAAGTTCTATATAAAAGTTGTCCCAAATTTCATTCTACACCACCACAAAAATTGGCAACCCCAATAAAAATCTCGTTGATTTTCTCTTGACTGCAACAGTACCAGTGGCAGAATTTTCAACTTGTAGGACCCACTTCCTCTCTTATCTCTTTGCTTCCTTCTCCACCAAGCAACACAACAAGTGACCAGCCTAAGGCCAGCACCACGTCCAGAGACTCCCCTCCCTCATTCTCTCTTTGGTCAAGAGCCCAAGTCAAGTCTTCATCTTCTTCCTCCTTTCTTCTCCTCTCCAAGAACAACCACCATAGCTACCCACCATGAAACTCCATGCCATGGCTCACCTTGGCATGAGCAAGGGCAGCAAAAGGATTCACTTGGACTCCCTCCAACTTTTGCATGGTGTGTTTTGATTAATCTCCAAGCTCTTCCTCAAGTATGGCATCAAGAATACGTCGAGTTTCACCGTCGGTTTTTGCTTCTCCGGTGAGCTTTTTCTTGAACATCAGCTCACCATGTTTGTATCACTTTCCTATCCATCTTTTGCAACCATCTCTCATGCTCAAATCACAGCCCTATCCTAAGAAAATAGAAGATCCAAATATACACATGAGCTCTGATTTTGTTTTACTGTTCACACACCCTAAATCCAGAAAAACGGTAAATCTGTTAGCTACTTTAAACAAAAATCATATCTCCTGAAATAAAAATGAGAAAAATGCAAACTAAAATGTTTTGGAATCCTTGAAACATGAACTTTGCAATGGTCAAATGTTTTACCTAGGTTTCTGTGGAAGAAAAGAAAGTTTTATGTAAAAGGAAATGGCAGCTTGTTATGCTTTTAAAACCCATATAAAAATCTTGAAGAATGTAAAATTTATGAGAATTGACATGAGCACTTTACATAACATATTGGACCCTCTGGTACATGGCTTTTGTGCATTCATACATGTTTTCATCATATTTATCATTATGTACTTAGCTAGCACATATTTGCATATAAAGGTTTAATTAGGAAAAACGCAAACAAAAATATCATATTATTTGTTTCTGATGCTTATTATGAGCAAATCATGTTCTACCATAGAATTCATGTTTAGGAATGTAAGTCATAATAATTGCCTCATATATTGTCATATAACTTATATGCTTAATGGTCATTCATGAGATGATGGGATGAAGTGAGCATGAAAAATGACATATAGGCTTGGTTATGTTTAAGTGTGGGTATTAATTTGCATTATTGCTTATGAGTGTATGCCATTCTGCCATGTGCTATGTTTTTGCAAGGTTGTACATTAATTGAATAGGGCAGCACTCATTGCTTAAGATCTTGCTAAGTGTGTAATGCACCGACCATCATTTTGCCATATAGCTCTATGGATAGAATAATGTCGTATATCAACCATACTTTTCATAATCATGGCAGCATCACTTCTAAATGATTATCAAATCTGATGCACATGCTTTGCTTGATTTGTCATGCCATATAAATTGCTAGCATAAAGAGGATGACTTATGATATATAGTTTATGTTTATTTTAATTAGGAGGTTGTCCCCATGACATCTCGATATAAATTTTCATCATAAGCAATCATCTTGATCTCCCCATGAGCATGTTTATTTTATGCAACCATTGCATTAGATTTCTTTATTGAGAAAGTTCCATGAACTAAACATCTGTGTATGCATCCATACTCACATCATGCATTGCATCCATATAGGGACCCCGACCGAAGAAAGAAATCACGAAGAGGATCCCGCTGAATTGAACTTGATTGAGAGTGCTAACTTCGAACAAAGCCAAGGCAAGCCCCGGTGCATAATCCCACTTGTTTAGTTTTTGGTTTAAATTCACCTATGTCTATGTTTATGTATTGTGCACTTATGTTTAGGAGTTGATCGTAACCCTAGTTGCATTATGATCCCTATTGCCTATGGTCTTTGGATAGGTATAATCTTTTTCGATAGAATGGCTATGCTTAAATGAGTCACCGGTAGCAACACCGAGTGGTTAGGAGACCTCTCGGTTTAGGTTTCAAATATTGTTACCTCTCACATGATTAAATTGGAGACCGTACGGGGAAGAGCATGTGTAGGATGCGGTGGCAAGGTTGGCCCTTGTTCGCCATAGTCCCGTATGTGTCGGTCAAGGACCGTTCGTTGTGACTCCGCGAGCAAGTATTGAGTTGTGTACCAAATGCATACCTTCGTATGGGAGTTGGTAAACTGATGTAACTTGAGAGTCGTAGTGTTGGACGGTCTCTCCACCCTTTGTGCAAAGTGTTGGTCACGGTGGATGCACGGGTTTGTGAGTAGATGGAGGATGTGTTATTACCCTTGGACCCGACGCTACTGTGGTTGCATGTGGAATGCACACTCGGAGGGTGGACCCGGCTCATATCTATGGTGATCTTGTGAAAGGTGGCCATACGTGTTCTTAAATGATGCGTATGTCGTGCATTTGGGTTTCCCCTGCAGGGTGTAAATCGATATATATCGCCGTCCCTCGCGGTGATGAGTACCACTTGTCTCGAGCAGATTACATCGTAGTAACAAAGTGAATATGATGATTAAGCTTGCTGATTTTGAAGAATTACTTCATGTATTGCAACCATGTTTTGTTAGAAATGCTCACTAAATTTATATTCATGTTCCAACCCCTTTAAATTGGCTAAAACATGAATTTTTAGAAAAACATAGGTGCTGTTTTTGGCTATTTCCTGCAAACCCGGTCAGCCCCCTGCATACTAGGAGTCGGTTTTAGAAACCATTTTTGTCGGGTAAGACTTGCGGAGTATACTAGATACTCAGGGCTTTGTTGTTAACATTTTTGTGCAGGTGAGATTGTCGAGAAGAATGGGCACATCTACGGGCTGATGTGTCACATTTTAGGCAACTATCGTCGAGATTTTCTTTACGCTTCCGCTCATTGTATATTAATGTATATTAAATCTAAATTTCAAACTATATGTATAATCATCACTTGAACTTCAGATGTAAAATATGTCACTCATGTATCTAAACATGCCTATGAAAATGGTGGATGTATCGTTAACGTATGTGCAATGAACGTTCACTTCGTCGAATGTCTCCCGATACGGTCCTGTTCGACAACCCCTCTCGCTTCGCGAGGTGGGGGTGTCACGAAGTAGTTGGCCATGATGTCCTCCGGAGCCGCCGGCGGCTTTGACGGCGGTGGAGTAGATCCGTAGGAACTCGTCGGGGAGCGAGTGCCGTCGTACCTCTCCGGAAGGTCCGGGCGGAACTTGCCGGGCCACGTGACGCCACGCGAGCACTCCGAGAGGGCCGCGCAGCCCCCGAGGAACGAGGGGTCGAGCTCCTTTCTCTTACGCTTGGGGTGGCGCTCGGGGACATCTCCGCATCCATGCCGCCGTCGTTGTGGGCGGAGGTGCGCTCACGCTCGCGTCCCCGCTCGCGCGAGCGCTCGATGCCGACGCGTGCGTCTTCCCCTCGCGGCGGCGTCCGTTGAGGTCGTTGCGCAGGTCGCGGCGCCCGCACCTGCGGGGAGTGGACGGAGAGCGAAGCCGCCGGCGGCGCGCGTCCTTGGCGCGGTTGGCGCGGCGGTTGTTGTTGTTGGTCGGTGGTCGTGGCGGTTGGCGTGACGGTCCCGCCCGGCGCCCGGCTCGCGCCGTGTCCAGGAGCTTACCTACTCCGGTGAGCCACTCTTTCGCTCGCTCTCCCCCGCCGGTCCCGCCGGCGGGTTGTTGAGCATGGTCTTCACGGCGGTCAAGGGGTCGTCCCCTTCTTCTTCTCGGAAGAGGCGACGCGCAGTGGCGCGCTCGGACGCGAGCGGCGTGACGGCTCGGGCGTCGCGGTCGGCGCCGTGCTGGTCCTCTCGCTGCATGCTCGGCCGCCGAGGTGCCGGGACGGTCGCCGTGAGCGGAGCGGCCCGCGCGACGACGGTTGCGGCGACGACGCCCTGTGGACGCCTCGGCTGGAGACGCCGTCCTCCGTCCGCGGCGTGTCCGTGGATCTCTCGCATGGTTGTGTAGAAGTTCCGCAGCGCGAGCGAAATCTACGACGCGGCACCCCTTCCTGGCGCGCCAAATGTCGGTGTGTGAGCACACCTCCAAATGGGGGCCTGTCAAGGCTCCCTTCGGATAGGATCGGGGAGGGTCGGATTTACTTCGTCTAGTACGGAAGATGAACAAACGAAGAACGCAGTAGGTTTACCCGAGTTCGGGCCGCAAGAGATGCGTAATACCCTACGTCCCGCTTGTGTGTATTGCTTGTTGGCTTGTCCTTTACAATGAGGGCGCCCTCCCTTTTTATAGAGGGAGGAGAGGGGCACTCGTACAAGTACCCGGAGGAGTACCCGGACACCCGGGGGTCCGGTCCCTCCTCGGGGCGTTCCGACGGGATCCCGACAAGGATCCGTTACAATCCCTTCGTTAGATTTGGACTCCAAGCATCTTCTCTCCGATTGGTCCCGAGTCCCCACGGCACCTGCAGCTGGCGTGGCTTCCCGAGATGCGGCGCATGGGAAAGGCGCGCGCACGTCCCGTCGGGTTGCGACCGTCGCCGCGAGCACTTGAGTGCCGCATTAACTCCGGGTGGTTGGGGCGCCGAGGAAGCTACCGGGAAGCTTCCTGTCCCTCGACGCTCCCACTCCTCCGTCTTTTACGGGCCTCGTGGACTTCGTGGCTTCGTGGGCTTCCTTGCCCTGCGACCTTCGTCTTCGTCCGTGGGCCGAAAGCGGCCCACGCGCGGTTAGGGGGACCCCCAATCCCCCTACACCGACATATAGTATCACTAAGTTCCATCTAATTATCATTAAAGATCTAAATATTCAATCAGGAACACAATGATGTGTGATAAGCAACAAGAAAAAAAACTTGTGATTTATACATGTATATATATGTTGGGGATAAATAATAACAACACCACGTGCCGGGGATTAATAATCACCTTAAGTACGAAACAGATCAATATCAAATAAAAGGGGCCCATAGGACCCACCCATTGATGTACGCAAACCAAAGAGGTTGAACTGGACCCGCTCGAGCCCTTGCACTCGATGCTAGCCGACTTCCGCCTCGATCGACCCTTGCGGGAAGGGTCGAAAGCGTCGCGCCCCGCTCGACCCCTGCCGTCCATCGTGTTTCTCCCCAAATCTCTAAAATGTCTTATAAAATTGAACAGAAGGAGTAAATAACAACAAAAAAATATGTGTTGTAGAATAATTGTTTAATAATAAATCTTATTCCATTTAGTTTTTTAGGGCTATTGCACTTCATTTTTGCATGCGTCTAAGATAAGTCTTAACTTGTGGGCTATTTTGTTTTGCTTGCTTCCAATCCTTGGTTCCCATTTTTGTTCATTGCAGATTTCTCAACCTCACTACCTATTGACCTTCTTTTATAACTGTTCATCCACAAACATCTTCGTTTTACCTTTGACGTCAGTGACATATGTGTGTTGGTTTTCAGCTATATGAAGTGATCCACAGTAGCTGATCAAAAATCGTGCAGAGGATGCTTCACTCAAGATGTACCATTTAACAGCTCTTTCATCGGTTCGGCAATAAGCTCGCAGACCACCGAGCCTCGTGTGCACAGTCCGTGACAAGCATGCCTCGAGCAACAAGCTCGAATTAAAACTGCGTACTAGTACGATTGACCACATGGCTGAGCGGGATAACTGAAGGATGACCAACCTATGACCATATGTCAGATTCATCGGACCATTAGCCCGTATGATCTGTCCAATATTCAATCAAACACAGCCCACTGTGCACCTCCACGATTAAGCAAGAATACCAAACATGTAGGAATGTAAACAATACACCCAACAGTATTTCTTATTTCCGTCCCTTTATCCTGATTCCTGAGCAATTTAACAAGCGGCTCGCCTGTTTTCCACTAGTATTCCACGGATATGCGTGAAGGGCAGCATGTCTACAGCCCTACACTATCGAGAGTCCGAGAGCCTTTTATCCTGGTACCCTCGTATTGTCATTGATTTTGCCGTGTAATCATAAATTGTAATTCGTTAAACTTTCACTCTGGAAAAATTATCCCTTCACAGAAAAAAAGTGTATCCTCGGACTCCGGGCTAAATGAGATATAAAAGTAATTTACATAAAAGATATATAATGAGGCTCCCATTGGCACACAACCTACAATTATTTTTCAAAGAACGAACAACACAGATATAGAAACTCAAATGTGTGGTGACCATGAGGGCAATGATTAGTACAAACTACAACTCAAAGTGGCTGAAATATGATCCTTTCCATATACGCATGTAGTACAAAGTGTGTCTATCCCATAGTGTGCATGACCCCAACCACAGCACAAACATGTCATTAATAAACAACAAATGCCAGACCCTGGTTCCACTAAAATACGGTCAGTTTCCATATGCAGGCAGTACAGATGTTCATGCCTAGTGCATAACCACCGCACAAACATAAAGTCAGTTAACAAGCAACAAAAATCAGACGCGGAACTTGAAAAGTCATCATATTAAGTCAGAAAAGGATAAGTGCATTCTGCATTCACAATGTGCATTGAGTTACAGAGATGGTAGTGCAGAAATTTCCTTGTTCATGAATGATGAGCGAAGCATCTAGCAAGGCTCTGAGATTTTTGGACTCCTTTGGGGATTCCTGGTACAGAAAACTCGATGTACTTCCCATGGCTAAGCATAGTTAGCCAAATCAGGCTCTCAGACTTCTGGACTCCTTTGAGGATTCCTGGTATAGAAAACTAGATGTACTTCCCATAGCTAAGTATAGTTAGCCAGATCAGTCTTTTGAAAGGACGTTTATCGGAATAAGTACTATTCCACTTGTGCTGCTCAATTTGATTTGATCTTTTGGATTGCATGCAAAGAATTAGCAACAGCAGCTGGACGAGGATAGTTTTTTTTGTCACCAATTAACTGCAATGTGCTAGTGTTCATATACTCAATTTGAGTTTGATCCTTTGGCCTCCTGTTGCTACAACAAGTGCAATGCATGCTAGTGCTCCTTGAAAAGTCTGCCTCTACAGACAGCTATTAACTGCAATGTGCTAGTGTTCATATACTCAATTTGAGTTTGATCCTTTGGCCTCCTGTTGCTACAACAAGTGCAATGCATGCTAGTTCTCATTGAAAAGTCTGCCTCTACAGACAGCTACTGTACAGTTCCCAATATGTAAGGAACCCTTGGCCCCAGTAGTGAATTATCAATAAGCTAGGTTGATCATTGATCTGTATGCTTTCGTGTCTCTAGGATGTCTTGACTGAAGGAAAAGAACGTGTAACTTGCAGATTGCAAACCCACGAGGTGGACATGTCTGCTGTCACACATACAAACACCTTGCATTTCTTCTGGAAAAGAAAACACACGTCACATTGCAATAAAGGCACAAAGAAGCTAAAACATCGTATTATGATTTTTTAAGCCTTCCTGGATTCTTGATTCTTCTGAAATAAATGATGGATGTGGTTCTCCTCCGATAACAATCAAGAGAGGAGGTGACTTAATATCCTAAAATCTACTGTACTATTCAGTACTTGCACCACTAAATTTAAACTAACGAAACATATCTGTTCAGAACTTTTAAGAAAATGACTTGCACTGAATTAGCAATAACATCACACCACCGTGCTGAACATGTTTCAGTAGGAACTTAGTTTTATAGATAATGATTAGGCCAAATACTAACTGCAAACGAAGTTAAAGCAAAAACCACAAATGCTATTATGGTATGACAAAAACTCTATTCCTAGTTGGATTCCTTGGAGACATTATGGTACCAACAATGCAAAATCAGAATTCAGGAAAGAGGGATTCTAAAAAAAACAAAAAACTGGAGGGTGTGCATAGCTTTGATTAGAATGAAATTGAATATTTGATTGAGATAAAATGGAGGACAGAGATAACATAGGCTTGTTCAAACATCAAACCAACTCAGCTTCAGACAAATAATTAACCAAGTTAAAGAAAGTTTGAGCACCATTCGATTCACCACTTCTAGTCTCCTATGTAACCAGAGAAAGAATCATGCCTACCTTAATTGATGTTGCATCAGGATTATGCTCCTCCAACCCTGATATGTTGCTATGGGCGTAAGCCGTGGGTATATGTCATGGATGTATACAAATTGTTATACCTTGGAGGAAGAGAAAATTATGTGCTGTCCAAACCCATCGAATGCATTATCAGAACTCTGAAATAAATTATAAATTTAGCTTCTTGTAGCATATAAGAACAAATTTTCTCACTACAATCATTTTAAATTACAACAAAATAGGATGGTCTGACTATAGAACTGCTGTTTTGAGAAAACATTATTTTTTTTAGAAAAATACAGTAGGAGAAGCCTCTACTGTGATATATACTCCCGGGTATAGTTACTGTGATATATACTCCCGGGTGTAGTTACTCCCACGTTGGAAATAATTTTTAATAAATTATTAACGAAGTATTAGATTAAAAGAAAGGGGTTAGAAAATTAATAAAAAATCGCCTATTCGGTGTACGTTGCTGGTCCGCTTGCTCCTCCAGTGGCCTCCCCTCCCTACTACTCTCGCCTCGTTCTCCTCCTTCCCTTTTGCTTCCGATTCGCTAGGGTTTCTGCACCCCGCACCCCGCATGCCCACACCCTGCGCCCAGTGCCCTTTCTAAGGTTTTCCTCACGAGGACGCATCCGACCGGGTTCTCCGCCAACTCGTGCAGGCTCTGGCTCTTCCCCACCGCCGTCCAAGCTCCCGTACCAGATCCGGGCGTCCTTAAGCTGCGACCCGGCATTCCGTTGTGGTCGTCGTCACCGGGGTTGAGTGAAGGTCCGCGTCCGTAAGGAGCCCTGATGGATCACTTGTTCTTTTATGCGGAATTTGTTATTTGTTGGTAGCCCCGAGTCCAAGCATTTCGTTCGTGAATGGATGCTGCGATCGATCCAGTTTTCTACACTGTTACCATTTTATTTTTCATAATTTCCGTTTGCCATGCTCGATGTTAGTTCCGCCCCTTGGTTTCTCGGGAATTTTCGTTTTCCGTACATATTGATGTGAATAGGGAAACGTGTATGTAAGGTTGAGCTGAACTGCGTTTGTCTTCCAGAATAATTTGTTGATATTGATAGATTAGGGAATTTGTTGTGCTCGGGAAAATGAAAGTTGCTCTGAGTAGACAGTTTCATAAATTTTGATGCTCCATGTATTTGTTGTGTTTTTGTACTGACATGTCGTCCTAACCTTGATGTAATGATGTTTCCAGATCTTAGCGATCAGCCGTAGCACCTTCATCAGAGGCTTTTTGCAAAATTATGCGATCTTCATGGGCTGATGACTCAGTTGCGAACGCCGAGAAATCGGTGCCCGTGACTGTTACTGCTGCTGCCCCTATTGCTAATCACCAGAACTCACGCCCTACCCTCAGATCGTACGTTCCTCCACATCTCCGAGGCCACTCAGCAGCTTCTCCCTCTGAGAACCGAGCACCGCCTTCGGTGCCTGCTCCAGGTCCTGGACAAGCTGCTGTGCAGCCTTCTGGGTACGCAGCTGCTGTTGGTGGTGGCTCTCGTTGGGGCGGTCCAGTCGGCGGTGATGGTAGCGCTATAGTTGGTCCTCGCCAAGGTGGTGGTGGCCGCAGTGGGGGTGGTGGTTGGAACTCCCGTCCTGGATGGGACCGAAGAGACCGTGAGCCAAACCCGTTTGCTGATAGTGAGGCTGCAGATGTTGATTTTGAGAGTCAGGAGAACACGGGCATCAACTTTGATGCTTACGAGGATATACCTGTTGAGACAAGTGGCCATGACGTCCCTCCTCCAGTGAACACATTTGCAGAGATTGATTTAGGTGATGCGCTGAATCAGAACATACGGAGGTGCAAATACGTGAAACCAACTCCAGTGCAGCGACATGCCATTCCAATTGTCATTGGGGGCGGGATCTCATGGCCTGTGCTCAGACAGGGTCTGGGAAGACTGCAGCCTTTTGTTTCCCAATCATCAGTGGGATCTTGAAATCAAGGCCACCTCCGAGGCAAAGAGGTTCAAGGACTGCGTATCCTGTTGCACTGATATTATCCCCTACACGTGAGCTGTCTATGCAAGTATGTACTTATTATTTTCCGTTTCATCTCTTTGTTTGTCCATATTCATTTTCTTGTGATTCTGTATCATTGACTTTTGATGCTCCAGATTCATGAAGAAGCGAGGAAGTTCTCATATCAGACTGGTGTTAGAGGGGTTGTCGCGTATGGTGGAGCACCAATACATCAGCAGGTTAATGTTTCTCTTTGCATTATGATTTGTTTTTGTTAAGTTATGGCAATGCATACTTGGAATATTCTAGAATATTTGGGAAAGCACAAGAGAGAAGATATTTGCCACGGAAGAGTCTAGAACTATTTCTTCATGGCAAAGTAAAGAATAGTCTAGAAACTAGATATTTATGTAGGGTAAGAAATATCTAGATATTAGGATAAGGATGAGAATATTCTAGAGCTAGATATTTTGGTTAGAAGGGTGTGGAATGTTGCCACATGGCAACATCCTAGTGATCATGTACAAGTATAAATAGGGGTGCCTCCCCTCCCCTAAGGTGCCATGACTTGAAGTGTCATTGTGTCCTAGGTAGCATGGCAAGGTTGCCATGGTGTGCTAGTGTGTATGTGTCATGGTGAGTAATAGGTAACCACCCACAAAAGAAGTGTGTCTTGTATCAAGTTTGTGTTGTGAATAAAGGTTGAGCTATTTTTGTAGAGAGTTGGTCTCCCAAGTTAGTAGAGTAAGGTGACGAGTCTCTCGTGTTGAGTTTGGGTCCACGAGAAGAAGTGGTATCACACCAGTTTGGTATCATTTCTAGGAAGTCGGTGTTAGTCTAGGGACACCGATTTTCCCAACAATTGGTATCGGAGCGAGGGCGGTCCGGGACTGCCAATAGAGGGAGGAGTCCGTTGTAAGTGCGGGGCACTTACATTGGTCGGTGCGATCGGTAAGCACGGGGTGCTTATATTGCTCGGTGGCATCGAGCGGCGCTAGAGGAGAGATCGCCGGAGATCACGGTCCGGGATCGTGAAGAACACCGGTCCGGGACCAAGTGTAATTGACGCGAGGCGTCGGTAGAGATGGCAGATTTCTTGAGCGCGAGCGATGGCATGAAGAAGCTCAATAGCCATAACTATGGTTATTGGAGGACCTGCATAGAGTCATACACGCAAGGGCGGGATCTATGGGAGGTCGTTTCGAGCACCGCGACGGATCCTCCGGCAAGAGAGAGTTCTTTGAGGAAGTGGCGAATCAAGGCAGGAAAAGCGATGTTTGTCTTGAAGACGACGATCGAGGAGGACCTAGTGGAGCATATCCGAGATGCGAGAGACACCGAAGGAGGCATGGGAGACACCGGCGAAGCTATTCACGCAAGAAAAATGAGGCACGACTCCGGCTCCTAGAGAATGAGCTTGCGGGTATCTCACAAGGCACTTTGAGTATTAGTCAATATTTTACAAAGGTGAAGAGTATATGTCGTGAGATATCTCGGCTTGACCCGGAGGAGAAGGTCGGTGAGGCTCGGATGAAGCGGATCATCATCCATGGCCTTAGACACGAGTACAACGGGTTTATTGCTGCGGTGAGGGGTTGGCCAACGCAACCAACACTAGTGGAGTTGGAGAATTTGTCTGGCTAATCAAGAGGCATTGGCCAAGCAAATGGGCAACATCACCTTGAATGAGAGAGATGAGGAGGAGGCACTCTTCATCGGGAAAAGGGCCCCTCAAGAGGGCGAAGAGAGGCGAAGGAGTGGACAAGAGGTGGTAGACGTTGCCTAATGGAGAGCAAACATTCGGAGGGAGCTCAACTAGAGAGTGAAGAGGAAGATCAAGAAGATTTGATGGAGAGAAGAAGAAAGAGAGGAGAATGCTTCAAATGTGGCAAGAAAGGACATCTTGCTAGGAAGCTGTCGGAATGTCTCGGAAGGAAATGTGGCTGCTACAAAGGACGTGGCACTAAGTGGGTGTCTTAGTGAAGAAGAATGGGATGCGAGAGGCAGGCCTCACAATTGAGGATGATGAGGTTTACTTTGTGGAGGACTTGACTGCAAGTGACACTCTATCGTCCGACCAAGATGAAGATGATGAAGAAGAAGAATGGGACATGGAAGAAGGCTTCTCCATCGAGGTGAGGGACTCAAATATTTCTAATGAGCTTCTAGTATTTGAGAATGTTAGAGATGAAGACTTGGAGGCTCCACCCAACGAAGATGAGGATGTTGAGAATGAGGAGATAGAGCCTTTATTGATGGAGAATGATGAGGTTATTCATGGAGCGCATGAAGATACAAAAGTGCATTCTACGAGTGAAGAAGGCTCAAGAAGCAAGTGACAGGAATTGGAGAATGAGAAAGAAACCAAGTGTAAGGTATGTCACTACTGCACCTCCTCGAGTTACTTTGCCTTCATATAAAGAAGTGACCAAAGGGCAAGTATGGAGGAGATCAAAGAAGAAAGAAGGGTTGTCTAATAGTGAGAAAAATGAAGAGACCAAGATAAAGGCTGAGTCAACATTTTCAATGAAGAGACAAGAGAAGAAGAAGGCTCGCAATGGTAGAGCACGGAAGATCCGAGCAAGTATGCATTGAGAGGGAGTGTTAAGTTATGGCAATGCATACTTGGAATATTCTAGAATATTTGGGAAAGCACAAGAGAGAAGATATTTGCCACGGAAGAGTCTAGAACTATTTCTTCATGGCAAAGTAAAGAATAGTCTAGAAACTAGATATTTATGTAGGGTAAGAAATATCTAGATATTAGGATAAGGATGAGAATATTCTAGAGCTAGATATTTTGGTTAGAAGGGTGTGGAATGTTGCCACATGGCAACATCCTAGTGATCATGTACAACAACAACAACAACAACAAAGCCTTTAATCCCAAGCAAGTTGGGGTAGGCTAGAGATGAAACCCATAAGACACAAAGTTAGAGCAACATAAAGGTCACGGTTCCAGCACGTCGATTGCTTGCCTCCAAGCGCTCCTATCCATAGCTAATTCTTTGGAGATATTCCACTCCTTAAGGTCTCTCTTGACCGATTCTTCCCAAGTCAAGTTAGGTCGACCTCTACCTCTCTTTATATTATCGGCCCGCCTTAGAGCCCCACTACGCACCGGTGCCTCCGGAGGCCTACGTTGGACATGTCCAAACCATCTCAATCGATGTTGAACCAATTTCTCCTCAATTGGAGCCACTCCTACCTTATCCCGAATATCTTCATTCCGTACCCGATCCCTTCTTGTATGTCCACACATCCACCGTAGCATACGCATCTCCGCTACACTTAATTGTTGGACATGTCGTCTTTTTGTAGGCCAACATTCAGCACCATATAATATTGCCGGGCGAATCACGGTCCTATAAAACTTACCTTTTAGCTTTTGTGGCACCCTCCGATCACAAAGTACGCCGGATGCTTGACGCCATTTCAACCAACCGGCTGAAATTCTATGCCTAACATCTTCGTCAATCTCGCCATCCTTACGTAGCATCGATCCTAAGTATCGAAAAGTATCCTTCTTGGTCACCACCCGGCCATCGAGGCTAACATCTCCGTCCTCATGTGTAGTCAAGCTGAAATCGCACCTCATGTACTCGGTCTTGTTCTCGCTAAGTCCGAAACCCTTTGACTCTAACGTGTACCTCCACGGTTCTAACTTCCTATCAACCCCCGCCCTACTCTCATCAACTAGGACCACATCATCGGCAAAGAGCATACACCAAGGGATATCACCTTGAATATCCCTTGTGACCTCATCCATCACCAAAGCAAATAGGTAAGGGCTCGGTGCTGACCCCCGATGTAGTCCTATTTTAATTGGAAAGTCGGTGGTGTCCCCATCACAAGTCCGAACACAAGTCATCGCATCCTTATACATATCCCGTATAAGGGTAATGTACTTGGTTGGAACTTTGTGCTTCTCCAAAGCCCACCACATGACATTTCTCGGAACTTTGTCATACGCCTTCTCGAGATCAATAAAGACCATGTGCAAGTCCTTCTTCCGCTCCCTATATCTCTCCATCAATTGTCGCATTAGAAAAATCGCTTCCATGGTCGACCTCCCGGGCATGAACCCAAATTGGTTTTGGGTCACTCTTGTTACTCCTCTTAGGCGATGCTCGATAACCCTCTCCCGGAGCTTCATCGTATGGCTCATCGACTTAATCCCACGATAATTAGTGCAACTTTGAACATCTCCTTTGTTCTTGAAGATCGGTACTAATATACTTCTCCTCCATTCTTCGGGCATCTTGTTAGATCGAAAAATGAGGTTGAAAAGCTTAGTTAACCATACTACCGCTCTAGCACCGAGACATCTCCACACCTCAATGGGGATACCATCGGGACCCATCGCTTTACCTCCCTTCATCCTCTTCAAGGCCTCCCCGATCTCTATCTCACGAATTCTCCTCACGAAGCACCTGTTGGTATCATCAAATGAAGCGTCCAACTCAAGGGTAGGGCCCCCATTCTCCTCATTAAATAACTTATCGAAATACTCTCGCCATCTATACTTGATCTCCTCATCCTTCACCGAAGTCGATCCGCACCATCCTTGATACATTTGATTTGGTTTATGTCCCTTGTCTTCCTCTCACGGTTTCTAGCCATCTTGTAAATATCCTAGTGATCATGTACAAGTATAAATAGGGGTGCCTCCCTCCCCTAAGGTGCCATGACTTGAAGTGTCATTGTGTCCTAGGTAGCATGGCAAGGTTGCCATGGTGTGCTAGTGTGTATGTGTCATGGTGAGTAATAGGTAACCACCCACAAAAGAAGTGTGTCTTGTATCAAGTTTGTGTTGTGAATAAAGGTTGAGCTATTTTTGTAGAGAGTTGGTCTCCCAAGTTAGTAGAGTAAGGTGACAGTCTCTGTGTTGAGTTTGGGTCCACGGAAGAAGTGGTATCACACCGGTTTGGTATCATTTCTAGGAAGTCGGTGTTAGTCTAGGGACACCGATTTTCCCAACAATTGGTATCGGAGCGAGGCGGTCCGGGATCGCCAATAGAGGGAGGAGTCCGTTGTAAGTGCGGGGCACTTACATTGGTCGGTGCGATCGGTAAGCACGGGGTGCTTATATTGCTCGGTGGCATCGAGCGGCGCTAGAGGAGAGATCGCGAGAGATCACGGTGCTGGGATCGTGAAGAACAACTGATCCGGGACCAAGTGTAATTGACGCAGGGCGTCGGTAGAGATGGCAGATTTCTTGAGCGCAGGCGGTGGCATGAAGAAGCTCAATAGCCATAACTATGGTTATTGGAGGACACTGCATAGAGTCATACCCGCAAGGGCGGGATCTATGGGAGGTCGTTTCGAGCACCGCGACAGATCCTCCGGCAAGAGAGAGTTCTTTGAGGAAGTGGCGAATCAAGGCAGGAAAAGCGATGTTTGTCTTGAAGACGACGATCGAGGAGGACCTAGTGGAGCATATCCGAGATGCGAGAGACACCGAAGGAGGCATGGGAGACACCGGCGAAGCTATTCCGCAAGAAAAATGAGGCACGACTCCGGCTCCTAGAGAATGAGCTTGCGGGTATCTCACAAGGCACTTTGAGTATTAGTCAATATTTTACAAAGGTGAAGAGTATATGTCGTGAGATATCTCGGCTTGACCCGGAGGAGAAGGTCGGTGAGGCTCGGATGAAGCGGATCATCATCCATGGCCTTAGACACTGAGTACAACGGGTTTATTGCTGCGGTGAGGGGTTGGCCAACGCAACCAACACTAGTGGAGTTGGAGAATTTGCTGGCTAATCAAGAGGCATTGGCCAAGCAAATGGGCAACATCACCTTGAATGAGAGAGATGAGGAGGAGGCACTCTTCATCGAGAAAAAGGGCCCCTCAAGAGGGCGAAGAGAGGCGAAGGAGTGGACAAGAGGTGGTAGACGTTGCCTAATGGAGAGCAAACATTCGAGAGGGAGCTCAACTAGAGAGTGAAGAGGAAGATCAAGAAGATTTGATGGAGAGAAGAAGAAAGAGAGGAGAATGCTTCAAATGTGGCAAGAAAGGACATCTTGCTAGGAAGCTGTCGGAATGTCTCGGAAGGAAATGTGGCTGCTACAAAGGACGTGGCACTAAGTGGGTGTCTTAGTGAAGAAGAATGGGATGCGAGAGGCAGGCCTCACAATTGAGGATGATGAGGTTTACTTTGTGGAGGACTTGACTGCAAGTGACACTCTATCGTCCGACCAAGATGAAGATGATGAAGAAGAAGAATGGGACATGGAAGAAGGCTTCTCCACTGAGGTGAGGGACTCAAATATTTCTAATGAGCTTCTAGTATTTGAGAATGTTAGAGATGAAGACTTGGAGGCTCCACCCAACGAAGATGAGGATGTTGAGAATGAGGAGATAGAGCCTTTATTGATGGAGAATGATGAGGTTATTCATGGAGCGCATGAAGATACAAAAGTGCATTCTACGGTGAAGAAGGCTCAAGAAGCAAGTGACAGGAATTGGAGAATGAGAAAGAAACCAAGTGTAAGGTATGTCACTACCGCACCTCCTCGAGTTACTTTGCCTTCATATAAAGAAGTGACCAAAGGGCAAGTATGGAGGAGATCAAAGAAGAAAGAAGGGTTGTCTAATAGTGAGAAAAATGAAGAGACCAAGATAAAGGCTGAGTCAACATTTTCAATGAAGAGACAAGAGAAGAAGAAGGCTCGCAATGGTAGAGCACGGAAGATCCGAGCAAGTATGCATTGAGAGGGAGTGTTAAGTTATGGCAATGCATACTTGGAATATTCTAGAATATTTGGGAAAGCACAAGAGAGAAGATATTTGCCACGGAAGAGTCTAGAACTATTTCTTCATGGCAAAGTAAAGAATAGTCTAGAAACTAGATATTTATGTAGGGTAAGAAATATCTAGATATTAGGATAAGGATGAGAATATTCTAGAGCTAGATATTTTGGTTAGAAGGGTGTGGAATGTTGCCACATGGCAACATCCTAGTGATCATGTACAAGTATAAATAGGGGTGCCTCCCCTCCCCTAAGGTGCCATGACTTGAAGTGTCATTGTGTCCTAGGTAGCATGGCAAGGTTGCCATGGTGTGCTAGTGTGTATGTGTCATGGTGAGTAATAGGTAACCACCCACAAAAGAAGTGTGTCTTGTATCAAGTTTGTGTTGTGAATAAAGGTTGAGCTATTTTTGTAGAGAGTTGGTCTCCCAAGTTAGTAGAGTAAGGTGACAGTCTCCTGTGTTGAGTTTGGGTCCACAGAAGAAGTGGTATCACACCAGTTTGGTATCATTTCTAGGAAGTCGGTGTTAGTCTAGGGACACCGATTTTCCCAACAGTTTTACTGTCCTGATAACGTTGTTGATAGTGTGTGTATCGCTATGCTTCTTTGCATGCCAAGTTCTCTTTGCAGTAATTACCTTATTCAGTATAGGCATTTATGAAAATTTTGCTTAATTGTCCAGCTTTTGATGATTCATTAGTTGGCCCCTGGAATGAAAGGCATATTCTTTTCTTGTTGCTGGCAATAAATATATGGGGGATGGTAATTGTCCACCTAAATGGTGCTAGAGCGATTTTAAAACTAACAATAGTAACCGAGGATTTTCACGCATATAGATGTCCTTGTGTGGATCATTCAACTATGTGAATCTTCTTAAACTATCATTTTATTACCTTCAGTAGGTAGCACATATGATGGGAAAACTTGCGTCTGTTTACATTTGCCCTTTTTATCTGCAGCTGTCTGCATATACTTAAGATAGTTAACCAGGTTGTATCCCAAGGAAACTGTAATTTATTCAAACCAGTTGCATAATCTTATATGGCACACAATTTGAAGATTTTGGCCATTTGTATGTCTTACATGACAGCTTTGTGACAAGCATTGTTAAACTTGTATTTTCTTTGTTTTTGTAGTTGAGGGAATTGGAAAGGGGTGTTGAAATCCTTGTGGCAACTCCTGGTCGTTTGATGGATCTGTTGGAGAGGGCTAGAGTATCACTTCAAATGATAAGATACTTAGCTCTTGATGAAGCTGATCGGATGCTTGATATGGGGTTTGAACCGCAGATACGCAAAATCGTGGAGCAGATGGACATGCCACCTCGTGGTGTGAGGCAGACAATGTTATTTAGTGCAACTTTTCCCAAAGAGATACAGGTATGTATGTACCGTGTTCGGATTTCCAATTTAAACATATGTTCCAATGTCATATTCGATGGATATCTGTGTCTTATTTGCTGTATAGCGTTTTGGCTAAGCTGCTGGGGTAGTTGGACGTTCCTATTTAATATCTGCAGCATTTGTTCCTCATTGAATTGCTGTTCTTTAATTCAAAGATGATGTGCCATGCTTACTAATATAGAATAGATTGCTTATTTTTATTGAGCAGCAAGTTCAAATTAATTTGTTTTTTTATGAAATGGTGCGCAGTTCTCCTGCGCATTTGAGAAAAAATGTTTTATTATAAAAAAATTGGTCTTACTAACTGCTAATAATGGAGAAATTTTGTCTTTCACAAACTGTCCATGTAGCAAAATATCCATGTCAACATTCTCCTTTTTATGGTTTATGATTCGAACACGCTCCTTTTTATGGTTTATGATTCGAACATGCTCCTTTTTATGGTTTATGATTCAATCATAGTCAAATATTTGCTTATTGAGATGAATGGCGAATTGCATCAATGTATGGATTTTTTTATTGAAGATATGTATGTTTAATGTATTGGAAAATTAATTTGCATTTTGGTGCTTTCATTATAACTGAAAGAAAACTGGTAATTCCTCTGTTTGTGGTGTAGGCCTGCTTGCCTTTTTATTCCCAAGCAAGTTGGGTTTGGTTAATGACAATTTCATTATTTTTATTTCACAGCGGCTAGCTTCAGATTTCCTTGCCGATTACATCTTCCTTGCTGTTGGAAGGGTTGGTTCAAGTACTGATTTGATTGCTCAGAGGGTGGAGTTTGTCCTTGAAGCAGACAAAAGAAGCTACCTCATGGACCTTCTTCATGCACAGAAAGCTAATGGTGTCCATGGGAAGGTACTAAATAGATTTTGGAGTTCAATGTTTTCTTTTCCCTGTCTGTTTTCAGTTGCTGGACATTTTAGATTGAATAATTTATCATGTTTGCAGCAATCTCTCACCTTGGTATTTGTGGAGACAAAGAGGGGGCTGATGCTCTTGAAGATTGGCTGTATAAAAATGGGTTTCCTGCGACAAGTATTCATGGTGACCGGTCACAGCAGGTACTGAAGAGCTCTTGCTTGCTTGTAGCAACAGTTTAAACCACCTGATATTTACTTGTATTGAAATGAATGCTGGCTAATTGGTCTATGTATGCTTGCAACATGTATTGTGTTTTTTTTTCTTTTTCATGACATTTTTGCTCTCTATTCTCGTGTTGTTCAGGAAAGAGAGTATGCACTGAGGTCATTTAAGAGTGGAGCAACTCCCATACTTGTTGCCACTGATGTGGCCGCACGCGGACTTGACATACCGCATGTTGCTCATGTCATCAATTTCGACCTCCCAAATGATATCGATGACTATGTTCATCGTATTGGGAGGACAGGCCGAGCAGGGAAATCTGGTTTAGCGACTGCCTTTTTCAATGAGGGCAACATAACACTGGCGAGGCCACTATGTGAGCTGATGCAGGAAGCTAACCAGGAGGTCCCTCCATGGCTCGAGCGTTATGCTGCCCGTTCTTCCTATGGAGGCGGTGGCGGCAGAAACCGTCGTTCAGGCGGTGCTCGATTTGGTGGTCGTGACTTCCGCCGAGATCGAGACTTCAGGGGAGGCGGCGGTGGTGGTTACGGTGGCAGTGGTGGTTATGGCGGAAGTGGTGGCTATGGTGGTGGCGGCACAACTAGTTCTTGGGATTAAATACTGATTCCAGTCAGTGTGAGAATTCAAACGAAATGATTGTATTCTATTGACTAACTGAAAGTAGATTCGAGTTTCTAGTTAGTGGTTGGTCAGCCCTGTTATTGAACTTGTGCGGGTTGAGTGATTGGTAAGGTGCTGGAGAAGGTCTCTTTTACCTTACTGTCATTACGGAAGCCCTCTAGCCCTGTGCTGTACTTAACGTCCAGGCAGGGTAATTGTTCTCTTGCCAGTCGGTGCTTCCTTTGGGTAATACAGTATCGGGTGGTTGGAGTTTACTCATTGAACTAATAGTTGTGGCTTTTACGGTCGATGGATGATACTTTTCTTTTTACCCTGCTTGCTTAACTTAAAAATTGACCGCTCCCTGCAGACGCTTATTGCGTGCAGTTATTGTTTGTGTTAGGTTTTCGGAGAAGAAAATCGTTATTAATTTATAACGAATAAGGTTCACTGAAATTCTTCACCTTAATACCATTTCGGCCCTGAAAAAAAAACATTGTTTATCTAAAGCTATTGCAATGATAGCCACCATGACCATGACTTCGTTGACGTCATGGCGTGACCAAGGGATTAGTTCTTTTGGTGTAAATCTCTACTACTTAAAAAATTCGTAATGTTTCCATCTGTCTGTTACCTTCGTCCGGCGCGGCGACCTTGGTCCGCACCTGCGAAACAAAAAATCTACTTGCGATCCCACTCACCCCGTCCCACGACCCCGCAACCTCCCTCCCCGTCACGGCCGCAATCCTCCCTCCCCCAATCCCTCGCAAACAACCGTCGTCGCCGCCAGCCTGCTCGCCACCGCGGCCTGCAACCCCCTCCCCAACCAACAACTCAATCCCTCGCAAACAACGGTCGCCGCCACCATCCCGGTCATCGTCGCCTGCAATTCCGAAGAGTACTGGCCAAGAGTCTCCAGCATCACTATCCACCCCGATCACCGGGCTGGGGCGTCGGTGCGTCGCTCATCCTCACCGCGTGCTATCACGCTGCCGACCGCCGCGACCACATGCGGGTTCAGTAGAAAGCACCGCACGAGTAGGAGGAGCGCCGCGTCGCTGTCTGGCAGCACCATGCGCGGGAGCAGCAGCAGTGCTGGCGCAGCACAGGAGCAGCAGGAGCGACTCACCACAGGCGTCGGTGCCTTGACCGCGGCGCCGCCTCAACAGGGTCCAGATCCGAGCACGTCCACTGCCTAGCTGTACCTGCTTCCCAGTGGCAACTCTGCTCTTCCTGCTGGCTGCTCGTTCTCACCATTGTCTAGATTGTATCTCCACGACTACCTTTATGCACCTCTTGCTATCTATTAGATGCATTGCTCTCTTGCTAATTTAATTGTTGGATTCATTGCAGGAGGGAGGTGAAATGAAACTACATGAATTTCTTGTTTTGGGGATTGATTTCAGAGGAGACCTGATGAGGAAGGCTCAAAGGAGGCATTTATGCAGATTGGGTTTATAGAGACATTTATTTATTTTTACAGCACTTCCACTTATCATGCACATAATAACATATTTAGTTCTGAACATCTAAATTTCTAAAATATGATATGTTAGCTCGGTGCATTTTAGTTACTAATGCGATACAGAGATGAGAAAAAATGCTTTGCTTGTTGCATCTATCTAATTTTGTTTCTTGTGCATTTTAGTTACTAATGCAATACACAACGTCCTTTTTTCCCCTTAGGTACTTCAGGGAAATGGTGTTTGTAGCGTTTCAGGTTCTAGAACAAGGCAATCTGTGCATTCTGGCCAGAGGAGCACTGCTCGTCATTTGCTTTTTTTATTTTTCCGTCTATACTATTTTAATCGCTAATGCCCTCTGTGATTCAATTTTATTAAATACATTATTTCATTTAGAATATGCCCAGATTTAGCTCATGGACATAGCTTATTATATATGCAGTTTTATGTTCTTATGCAGTAAACTTCTATTATACAAGTAATATATTGAGTTCTTGATATAGCTGTTGATAATTCGTATTCATGTTGTGATACGTTGCTTATGGAAAATGTTTCTTTCTTCCTTGATATTTCCTGAAGTTGAAGGTATTGTTCTTTTGTTTTTTTATTTTAGATCTTTGATTTCAGTATTGTGTGTCCACTGCTTATTTTGTGTATTCTTTCCCCTTAAGCTTTGTAAATATCAGCACACTTATCTGAGCTTAGTATCTTTAGTACTTGTAAAAATTGGACTTGGTGGCTTGCGTTGGTAGTGGTTGTCTGTCGCTAATGAGGCTTTGAAATGTTTACATCTTTGTGCTACTGTTAGCTAACCAGTGAGTTGTATGTAATTTCTTATCAATATATCAGGGATCTGTTCTTTCAATATTACTACAGTTTGCACGTTTATAGAGTGACAAAGAAGCAATATCCGCTGGGTTTGTTGGATATCCCAATGTTAGGAAGTCGACAGTTATCAACACACCCTGCTTCAAAAGTGTAATAATGTTGTCCTTTTAAAAACTACCACAATTGCACTTTAAATGATCTTATGTGTATTCTGATTTTGTGTTTTGCCTGTACGTTTGTCAGACTGCACCAATTCCTGGAGACGAAAGTTTGGCAATACATCACCCTAAGTAAAAATGTTTTTCTGATTCACTGCCCCGCCGTAGGGTATCAAAATAATGATTCAGAAAACAATGATTCAGAAACTGATATAGTTCTTCAGGTGGTTTGGCCAGCTATTCAGTTTTCATCCCTTTTCTCTTCCTCACTGTAGTTGATATTTTACTTGACAAATATACCTCTGTGTGCCCTTTTATTCTATTATTCTTCTTCAATTAGTTTGGCTGCCTATTTAGTTTCACCCTTTATTTCTGGTGTTCTTGTATTTCTGTTGATGAATAGCTTGTCAGGAGTTTGGTTTGATATCCCATATAATGTGTTAACATGTTGTAGTCTAAAAACATCTTTTGTTACATTTCCAAAATTTAGATTCCCGTTGCAACGCACGGGCATATAGCTAGTAGAGGAAAAAAAAGGAAAAAAAATTACTACAAATGTTTTATACTGCATTTTTTTAGGAAAGGGAAATTTATTGACTGAAATTGTTTTAATATTTTAGCCACAGGATGTTGCATCAAGCCTTCAACTAATCGCAAGGCGCTCAGAACTTTTATTCACTTGTGATAAAAAGAATATTCTCTGAAAAAGGAAAAATATTCCTCGTGAAAATTAATTGTCTGGTAGTACAGTTTCATTGTTCAAGAGGTACATTTTCATTGTAGTATATTTTTATTGTTCTAAAAATTTGACTGAACCAAACGCAGAATTTCAGTTCACTAAAATCTAGCAAATCTAAATTTATTCAACACCGAGTGTATCAACGTTGAACTGCTACTGATACAGCCTTCTTAAGAGGCAAAAGGAGAAATGCATGGCTTGTACAGGAACCAAAAAAACATGTATTTCGTGAAGTCTCCAACAATGCGAGGTATTTGGTGACGAACAGATGGCCGCACACTGCTCGCCTGTGCGCAGCACGTAGACGAGCGGTGCGACCCTCGGAATGAGATGCATTCTTAAGAGGCAAAAGGAGAAATGCATGGCTTGTACAGAAACCAAAGAAACATGTACTTCGTGAAGTCTCCAACAATGCGAGGTATGTGGTGACGAACCGATGGCCGCACACTGCTCGCTTGTGCGCATCACGTAGACGAGCGTCGCGAGCAGAGCTCACCGGTGCGGCCCCTCGCGCACCTCGTTCTGCACGCGGCCTGCTTCCCGCCCCGCTCCGCCATGTCGTGCCCGCCGTGCTTCCCTCCCGCGCTCCTCGCCGCGGCCCGGCGCCCACTGCGACCCCTTGCGTCGCCGCGACACCTATGCGCGGCCTCGTTCCTGCCCCGCTCTGCCGCGCCGCGCTTGCCTCCCGCGCTCCTCGCCGCGGCTTGGCGCCCCACTACGGCCCCTCGCGTCGCCGCGGTAGCCGTGTGCGGCCTCGTTCCCGCGCCGCGCTTGCCCCCGCCGCGTCCGCTTCTCACCTCGCGCCGTCGGGCCGCATGCTCAGCGAGCACCGCCGCGGCAGCTTGCCTCGAGCCTCCAAGCCACATGCCCCCGCTGTGGCTGCTTGTCCTGTGCCCAGTGCACCCTGTTCCGAGCAAGGATGCAACGAGCAAGGGGGGGGGGGCAGCATCGTGATGGCGTGCGCGCGGAGATTCAGCAGGCCTTGCTTCCACCATGGTGAGGTCGATGCCTAGCGCAGAACGGGAAGAGGAACTCCGCAGATTTGCAGAATCCTGGTCCTTGGGACCTCCTCTGTAGCTTGGGATTCACGGGAAAAGCAGGGCCGCCGCCGCGCCGGGACGAGCTGGCCTCGCACTGCCGGGCCGCTGGGCGAGGTGCTCCATCACGCCACCGGGCTGTTGGACTAGGTGCTCCGTCGCGTCGCCGGGCGAGTTGCTCCGGGGGTGGGGCCTCACGCCGCTGCTGCTCTAGGAGCGTTGCCGACAAATGCATCGGAGAGAGGGAATGCAGATTTGGCTCGCCTCTCTCCTTCGATGCAAAATGCACCACCTTTTGGATGTCCTTGTTGGAGACGAATTTCTTGATGCACAGTGGCATCTAGGAGGTAAAAATGGATTTGCATCATATTTTTGAAGTCAGTCTAACCAACTCCCAAACCTGAGGCAGTGCATATTTGTTTTCGACATCGAATCGTTACACAGTACCATCCCGTTTTCACCCATACCCCACATAATACATCAAACTCATATTCTATTACAGCATCACATAGCATTTCAGTGTTCTCCCTATCCTTTTAATAGCAATAGTAGGAAGCCTCCAACACATAAGGTATGCGTGATATCCTTGCCACCGACATAATAGTTGAAACCTATCATCTCAACACGGAAATGATCTTGCACTGTAAGTATTCCGGCAAACGATATACGCTGGCAGACCGGTTTTTGCAACCAAGAAAAAAAAGGATACAACAAGTCAAACACGTAACTGATGTGCTGGGTGCTAGCTGAATAAACGAATGTTCCTAGGATACAAGCTAGTCTCCATCTTCCTTCAAACAACTTGAAACAATACACCAGGCGAGAACCAAAAGAACTAAAGAATTTAAATTAGCAAGACATATCATGGCAGCAGTAGGGTGTAACCATATCTATCTGCAGTCAGCACTTCTAAATTTCAAGGCCCCTTGAAGATGATGGACAGAACCTAGAGAACCAGGAATGAGTCAACATCAGGTGGTAGTGGACCAAATCTGACAGTCTGGAGCACTTGCTATATCACTTGCCTAATGGACCGCCTGGAAGGCATCACTTGGCATACAGAACTCCGAGAACAATAGCCACCAACAGAAGAAGAGCCATGATCTGACAAAGTGAAAGCAGCAACCTGAGAAAATTTTATTGTAGAAGAGAGATGCGATTTGGCAGTTTGTGGGTTACTCACCAGCATAGGGCTGTACTTTGACTTATCCAAATCGTACCCCCTACAGAATCAAGAGAAATTAGTCAAACTAAAGATACTAACTGGCAAAATAGTAAAATACAACTCTAAATCATTCAGCATACCTTCTCTTCAGCACACCAGATGACTTGCAAGTTTTCTTTATTGACTCCACACGTTTCCGTGTTAGCACAGCATTCGGATCCTTGTCGTCAATCTGGAACATATAACAAGAACCCTGAGCATAAACTTTCAAACAAAATAGAAACCATGGCTACTGGCCGACAATTCCTGGCGGCTTACTTAATTTAACTAATCATCTGGGCATGGACAAAACAAATAAATGCCAAAACAGCAAGATCCGTAAATGACAATGCATGAAATTTGCCTGAAGCGGAGAAACTTGGTTAAGGAACACTACAAAGATGTCTAGTTATATGAATACAACTGGACTGTATGTTATCTGTAGCAATGATCAGTTATATAGCGTACCTTTGACTCTAGCAATGATGAGAACTCATAGAAAGCAGTATATACGTCTGACATTGAGTTAGTCTCATCAATTACTCTTGCAGTGAGCCCTAAAGAGGGAAGAAGATGTTAAAACGTATGACATGAACTTTTAGGTAATCTAATCGAAAAAACAAAGTATTAGGACAGTCCAAACGACTGTTAAAAGGGTGCAGATATATAAATAAACTCTAATGCTCCTCTTATACTAGTTTGATTACTGATTATGAATCAAAGGCAAATCATAGTCAAGTTTATATCCATTTGTGAAAGAAGAAAAACATAAAACCACCCCATTTAGGTGCTCATGTTTCTCAAAACAATCTGAAAGAATAGCTCGGTAAAGTTACGAGGATATGTCTATTTAATGAAGGGCATGAGGCAGCAATGTACCCTTTTATAACCAAAGCACCACACCACACGTGTTGCATCACTAATCAATCGTAAATCAGAAACATGCAGAGTCCAAGTTCAGCGTGTGAAAGGAAAACACTACAGAACTTATCCATGAAACGAACAAGTATGCCTAGTATGACAAAAGGATATACTAGAGAACAAATAGACATTTTTTGTGAGGTAAAGGTAAAGCAAGTCTTGCAGAAATTTAATGTCTCACATCAGTTGGCATCTTACCACGTCTCATCTTTACAACCCCTCTAAAGACATTCACATTGTTGTAGCAAAGAGCATAAGTACCAATCGCCATTATCTGAAAACGGGTATAAACACTTAATACAATTCCTAAAAGCAAGTTTTTTTCCAATATATCAAGAATGCTAAACAACAAGAATGCTTGAACAAAATAGATAAGCTAATCTCTTAGCCTCTAGCAGTCACGATAGTATAGCAACTAAGAAAAATATCACTTAAACACTTTTAATTGTTAGGAATAATGGATGATTGATATTGATAGATAGATTGACCCCAAAAGGGCTACATATATATAGGTACATGTGGACTAGGATAAGGACTCTACAATTAGAGTCCTAATCTAATACTACTTTATCTCTAACACCCCCTCAAATGCAAGGCGCATGCAATAGCATTGCATTTCAAGGAGATTACATGGAAAATTGAGACCTATTACATAAAAAGAGATGCAAAAAGAGATTACATCCAAAATCTAACTCTTAAAAGTCGTCATGGAGTGGAGCCTTCATTGCCGAGTCAAGCCGAAGAGATATAAGATAAACTGCTGCTACAAATTGCAGACAGTGAAAGATGATATAGAACACCACCTACAAATCACCGGTAGTTGAGGGAAAAAGAACTGATGTGTTGATGTGAATTGCACCAACGATGATGATGTGTTGATGTCTATCACACCAACGATGATGATGATGTAATTAACCAAATTGATGGGTTTGGCTAATCAACTAAAAGAAAAGAAAATAAGCAATTGGCTGACTTGACAATTTTGTGGACTCTTATAGCATGCACAAACTTAAAAGACACACAGCGGAAGTTTGACAAACTCGACTAATAAATGAAGTAGACTATTCATGCAATGGAAGCAAACATTCATGATGAGCAGCAAATTACTAGAACAAAAACATGATCGACAATGATTAACACCAGCAGGTTGAGACATGATGAAGAAGCCCGGCCAAGACCACATGGCGATGAATCGAAACATACGGAGATTAATCAGCCATATTGAATGACGACTAGTACAGATTGCTGCTGGTCGATGAAAGTGGCCGATCGCACCCAAACGTTAGGCGACGATGGCGGTGTGAAGCAAAAAAACCACGATGGGATTCAGGGGAAATCACAATGGGAAACTCCGATCTGTCTGGTTGAACCCGACGGCGGCGGCTGACGAAACAAAAAAGGAACGGAGTACGGAGGCACACCGCCCTAAAAAACAGTCTAACCTAGCTCTGATTCCATGTTAGGAATAATGGATGATTGATATTGATAGATAGATTGACCCCAAAGGGTGACCACCTAGACTAGGATAAGGACTCTACAATTAGAGTCCTAATCTAATACTACTTTATCTCTAACATTAATAACTAGGATATAGTTCCCTCATCCATTGCACCCTTCCAAGCAGCAAACCCTTTTGGTAGCTAAGATACAGTTGCAAACGATATTATGTTACATCACGAATAGGTCAATCCCGAGGTTATAACATCACAACCTGAGTCAACCTTCATAATTATACTGCAGAGAAAGCACAAGGATATATGATAGGAAAATCTAATTCTTGATACACGTTGAATCAACGTGTTAAATTCAACTTGATAATATGGACGGATATATCTGCTGAAACAATCCAGTTCTGATTCCATCGAAGAATTGGTTGATGGTTCAGTAACCAGAAATATCAGCTAGTATCAGAAACCTAATCTAGGATTGGTCTATCCCATTTTCTTCTTAATATAATGAACCGCAGCTCTCCTACATTTTCAAGGATAAAACAAAATTTACAAATTTACAGATATAGATTCTTTGGCTCAGTTTTTGAGAAAAAAAGTTCTTTGGCTCAGCAATTCTGAGGTATAAGGTAGTCCCATGATTGTAGTAGTTTAACATTATTTTCTACAGAGGTAAGGCCAAAAAAATCATAATTTCATTAGGAAGGTGTTCAATCTGGAATTTGATTTTAAATGCAGCATCTGTACATATTTTAAAAAATTAGTTCGTTAATAGGGAATACAACAGGAATGCAACATAGCAAGTTGTATTACAATAGACATCTGACAAGATGTGCAAAGTACCTGGGGTATTGCACAAAAACGGAAAATAGCCATATCCTTCAAAGCTGCCATGTACTTAAGGCAATCTTCAGCATGAACCAGTGCGTTCGTCACCATGTCATTCAAGCACTGTACTGCCTTTACTGAATTTTCTTCATATTTAAAATCCTGGTTTCACAGAAAAACTTACATAGTATCATTGTGGGAGGCAAAATAATCTCAATTTTCACAACAAGCTTGGGACTAAATGGCTTTGTTGTTGTTGATGTTTCATTATAAGCTTGAGTCAGATATATTACATTAACTATTGAGTGTGTATTTAATCTTTGAGTTAACATCTACAGCAATCAGTCATGGGCTCCAGCGAAAGGTAGGAGAAATAATTTACTGGATGTGTTATCTATCATTTGGAACACAGATGAAGTTAATCAATAGGAAAAAAAACAAATGCATCATATACCTCAAGTTTATCAGCATATTTACTCCATATCTCCCGAGGCCAGAACATACGGGACCTTGGTATCTCATTTATGTCCTCCAAGTAATCCCTAATTATATTAGCTTTCTGCAGTATGAATTTAAATACTTGTCAGAAAAGCAACTAGAAATAACATTTCATATAGTGAATTACGGAGTTGATGCCGCTGACATATAATAAAATACCTGCAAAAATAAACCCATCGAATTTGATAGTGAATCTGGAGCTAGATCTTCTGTCCCAGCTGCATGAAAGAGCCTGGAAAGTCCATAGCCAACCAGTCCTGCCACATAGTGACAATATTCATCATAGTCATCCACAGTTTCAACCTACAGCAATAAAGATATTCCATGTTAAATCAGAACAATGTTCATTCAGCATTGTCTTAAAGCACAATCAAATTCAGGTCTAAAAGGTTTACGATTCAAAACAAAATCTCAGTTTTTTCCCATTTGCTCTTTCTTTCTTTTTTCAATGCAAGTACAAAACCACTATATGCACAGATAAGCATATATACTGAAAGAAAGAACGATAGCAGAAAATATTTAGTTAGATGCACATTTCGGATTATCATATTTCAGGTTTACTGATGGCCTCAAGCTACGTTAGGTATGTTTGTTGTGGTGTGCCACACAACATTTTGTGGATAATGTGGACTGCAACTGGCTTTGTGTCGTTAGGACAACAAATCCAGTTTAAAAAAAAAAGAATTGAGACAACTGGAGTCATTTGGCAATTAAGTGAATGGCAGCAAACCCATTTGATTTAATGTTCCAGTTAACCAAATTTCTGTCTAGTAATTAGATCCTCTAGATGTGAGAAGGTTACTTCTAGTCTTTTTAAATAATCAAATCCAAGTAAAAAGTTTTTACGGTAATGGAAGCTAGATAGTACTGCATGGCATATGCACACTATTTATTTCATTAGTAACTGGCTTGGTATTTAGGGGGATATGTAAGAGACCTCCTTGCATATAAATTTTGACATTCCCGCTCCCATTAGTCTAGTAATTTCTTCAATTGCCTGCTGATAACTGGAAAAACAGAAGATAATTATTTACCACAAGATTTTTTAAAAGCTAGTAATGTCTTATAACGAGAATGTGATAACATAGAAAACTTCAACTGCAGCTTATATGCTAATATTAGAATGAACATGACAACATTAAAGAAAGTTAGTTCTAAAATGGTAACTTCAGAAATAACAACATGATTGGACAATACTAGTACATCTCTACACAACACATTTGACTGGGGAAACTGCATACTTGCTTGTTAAAAGGACAAACATTATCTAAATAAATAGTTGTCTGATTGAGCAACATTCAGCACTTTGTTTCATCCATATAGCCTGATCAGTGATCATGACACGATTTACAGCTATTAATTACTAATCAGTAAAATGTCCATATTGAGAAAGTCAGTTGCTTCTTGTATAATTGACGGACAACAAAACATCAGTCTACACGAAGCCTAAACTTTGCAAATTATAAAGTACAGCAAAGGGCTGAAGAAAATACCCTTGACCGAGCTCCAGGAAAGCCGTGGACACGTGGTGAAAGTTATCCATCAGCACTCTATAGTGATTTGTTCCGCCTGCAAGGTCGACCATACCATACCAGTCAGCATCACATTTAATAAAGCAACAAGGAACCGTTCAATAGCAGAGAGGTCCACATATTCAGAGTCAGAGGAGGAGGCGGCGGCTGAGGAGGGATCCCGTACACGAATAGTGCCAGTCGCGATTGTAGACGTGCCGGTAGAATTCCTGGAGGATGGGCACCTTCACGTCAGCAGGGATGCTTGTGTCGTCCTCTTCATTTCATTCAAAAATATAATTATAGAAGTTATTAGAATGGGAGCATCACTAACTTGGCAAACAAATATTATACAACCTCACTCCAATTCAAAATATTCCGAAAAAAACATCTCCACGTGATGTGAACAGTAGCGTGAGATTAGGAGATTCAGTAAACTAACCAACGGTGTCGAGCGCGCGGAGCACGAGGTAGAAGATGCACACCTGCGGGATCGCAGCAACGGCCGTCAGAAACTACCCGTAAACCCACACGCCCGCAAGCACAGACACCACGAGGCCGGGAAAGAGGGGGAAAGCAGAGCAAAAATCTGGGCGCGGCGCCGCTTCGGATCCAAGCGGCATGGAAACTGAGCGACGGGGACGAATTGGAGAGGAAGGAGGAAGGAAGGAAGCTGACCGCATTGCGGAGTTCGGGGCCGAGCTGCTGGATGACGAGGGCGAAGCTGCGGGAGACGTTCTGGAGCATGGAGTAGCAGAAGGCCCAGTGCTCCTCCGGCGGGATCTGGCGCTTGATCTGCCCCGCCGCCACCCGCAGCTTCACCAGCGCCACCACCTCCTCCGGCCGCGACAGCGCGCCCATCGCCTCCGATCCAACCAACCAACGGACTCCTGCTGCTCCCTTCCCCCGATCGATCCGGCGATACGATCTTACTTACTTGGCTGGTCCGTGCGGTTCGCGTGCAGCAGGAGGAGAAGGAGGCGGGAGGAGGATTATTTCTAGAGCTTTCTGTGGGAGGGAAGAGACGCGATGGTTGGGGACGGGGATGAGTCGATGAGATGGGCGTCGCCGTCGTCCCACGCGCTGTCTTGGCGCTGGTCGTTGGTGGCGTTTCGAAAAATTACTCAGGTCAGCCGGGTCGCGATCTCAGAAGAGCCAGCCGGGACTGCGTGCGTAGCAGCGTGTCGATTCCGCTATGACATGTGGGATCAATAAAACAGTGGGTCCGGTATGTCAGTCGGTGGGACTGACCGAGTAGTTGGTCTCCTACCCTAGTAGTGTTAGGAAACTCGTGACACGCTCGTGGGTGGGTCCCGCAGGGAGGAGTGGGGTACTGGGGTGTGACTGCGATGCGTGCTGCGTGGGGAGCGATCCAGTTGGAGGGAGGCGACAAGACCAGGGGCGTGGTGCATCGAATCGAACGGATTTGTCGCGTCTCCCTGATCGCGCGACACGGAGCGTGATAAGCTGCTTTGCGTGTACAGGGCTAAACAACAAAGAAATTTGCACAGGGCAGCTGTATGTAGTTCCTTCCATTCACTAGGCTATAATCTACGTACACATACTCGACCAATAAGACAGAATTCGAGCAGCACGAGGAACCCAGGACGAAAAGTGCTTCTGGCACCGGATAAATACTGTTTAGTTTTCTTGCAATTTGTTTTGTGTGGTACTCTCTTCGATCAGAAATATAAGTATTTGTTGACTTTCAGACCTCTTATTTGATCACTTGTCTTATTCAAAAATTTTATTTATTTTGTGATAATTTATTTCATTCTTAGATATATTTTAAGTATAAATTTTTTATTTTTACATTGTATAATTTTTTTGAATAAGACGAGTGATCAAATTTGATCTCCGAAAATCAACGAATGCTTATATTTCCGGACGGAGATAGTAATACGTACTTATATAGGAGCATACTGACTTTGAAGTATGAGCACCCTGTTCAGACAGGGAAAACGTATCCGTAGTTAAGGCCTTACCCTTATGTTTCTGCGCCAACGATGGTCGATCGAACGTGTATGCTGCGTTTGGAAGAGACAAGAAGGCACGACAAAGGCCTCAGCAGGATTGCAGTTGTATAAACAGTCCCGTGCCACAAGAGCCTCTCGCGGGGGCACAGCAAAGCAGTAGACGCGGTGCTCCAGTGGGCTGCCTACAAACACGAAGACGCAGAGCGCGCCATCCGCCGTCAGGACGGGGCACACGAAGGACGCATTCTCCGGCAAGCCCACCTCCCCGAACGAGTCCATCCAGCAGAGCGTGCCCGCCGAGACCTCCGCCTGCTCCGTCCACCGCCGCCGCGCCAGATCCAGAGTCCACATGGTTACCACGTCATCCGCGCACGCGACGCTGGAGCGGTCGATGGCGACGAACCAGATGGTGTCCCTGACCCGGGCCACGGTCCCGGCGTGTCCCGGCGTGTCGACGAGCCGGTAGCCGTGGGCAGCTCGACGAACTCCAAGTCCACGGCGGATGAGTCGCTGCCAATGGCGCGCTGCAGGTCGCAGTACACGACGCCGTGGTAGGTGTCCGGCCAGAACGCCGTGCCCTGAAGCGGGAAGGACATGTTCCCGAGGAGAGCGGCACCCGCCGGGTGGCTGGTGAAGCTCTGCAGGAAGCGGCGCGCCTTCACCCGCCACGGACGGACGCCGTGGTCAGACGCCCTGGTGGCCGGAGTGCAGGCGCAGAGGATAACGTCGTACGGCGCGCACCGCCACAACTGCCAGTCCCGTTCCAGGTCGTAACCGCCGCCGCCGTCATTGTCGGCGGCGACGACGAGTACCCCGGAAAGGGACGTGTGGCGGTCGCGCAACACATGTGGGACACCATCGAGCGGCCGCGCCTCACCATCTTCCGCAGCTGCGAGGAGCTCGACCCGGGAATGTTCAGTCTCCTCACCGACATCTTCCACAAACCCGCCGTCCCAGCCGGAATCCTCTTCCAGGAAGACCTCATCGATGACAAATCTGGCTCGTCATCGTCGCCATCGTCAGGTGGAGGAGAAGAACGTGCCGAGGTGCTCCGATGTCTGGACGACCAGCCTCCGAAATCCGTGACCTACGTGGCGCTGGGCAGCGAGGCCCCACTGACAGCCCACAACCTCCACGAGCTGGCATTGGGCCGGGGTCCGCTTCCTGTGGGCCTTCCGGAAGCCCGCTGGCACGTGTGCTAGCCCCACGGCGCGGTGGGCGCATTCCTCACCCACTGCGGGTGGGCTCCAGCATTGAGTGCCTCGGGTTCGTGCAACCCATGGTGATGCTGCCCTTCGTGGTGGACCAGCCACTCGTGGCGCAGACCATGGCCATGCATGCGCGGTATCGGCGTCGAGGTGGAGAGGGACGAGCGAGCATGACGGGTCGTTCCGGAGGGATGACGTGGACATGGCGGTGCGGCATGTCATGCATGGTGGACGAGAAAGCGAAGGTGAAACCTGCAACGCGTCGAAGATGAAGTAGGTTCTTGGGGTGCGCGAGAGGAGGTTTGCCCTCGCGATCGTCCCCGCCCCGTTCGGTTCCGCGCCCCTGGGGCCCCGTCCCCAACGGGGGAAACTGACGGGCCGAGTGGGTGGTATGTGCCACCACTGCAAAAATTTCGCTTCCTCAGTCGATTTCCCACCTTTGCCAACCGACAACCATCCAAGTCCAACACAACTGCACGAGTCCTCCCCTTCTCCCTTCCTTCTTCCCCGGCATTCTCCCCAAACACGCGAATTGATAAGCCCTCAGCGAGGAAGGAATCCACTTGTAGAAGCTTCTAATAATCTTCCGGAAGGAAGCGGGGAGGAGAGGAAGCCTAGACCCTGCAGGGGGTAGGGTTCGGGTTGGCTGATGTCGTCCGCCAAGTCGTCGAGGTCGGGGCCCTCCGGCCACTCCGGCGTGTTCCGTGTGGACGCGGTGGCCGGCGATGGCTGGGTGTTCCCGGATGAGCTAAAGGTATTCCTGGCCGACGACTTCGACCCCGCCTCCTATCTGGCGGAATCCACAATGTGCGGGACTACGACGGAGAAGGTCAGGCCATCCTTGCCCGGCCGCATGTAGTGGTTAATTGGAACATCACTTCTTCGTTTGCTAGAATTTGTGAGGAATACAGACAGGGCCTACGTATCTGGGGCGGGGAAGTAAAAGTGCTTGTCATTAGGATTGCGATGCGTGAATTGGTTTAAGGTTGGATGTAGTAGAGAACATTGATGTTGTTGTTCTGTAATCTATCTATTATTATATTACTCCTTGGTAATTCAAGATTCCCAAAATAAAATCTGCATACGCTCCGACACCAGTTCGTATTTTGTTTTGAGGAATCCGTTCACTCTCCCGTCTGCATGGATTGTGTTCCGGCCTGATCTCCTTATGCTTCGCGGCCTTTTTTTCTTTGTCTGTGGGCTACGAGCATATCGTCGGCCCAGAATCCAATTGGCAGTTGTCTTCTTCGTATTGGTGTAATGGTGTGAAACAGAGGAACGCATCATTAGGCGTGCGTGCGGCGCCGGTTTCGTGCTAGATTAGGCGTAGGTCGCGAAGATGTCGATCTACTGACTGGCATGGACATCGTTGTGACTGCAAGCCCGGATTGGCAACGGCCAGGACGGCGACCGGTCATTTTGTTTCCAAAATGCGGTAGGGCTGGCCGCCGCCGCCGCAGCCTGCCTCTCTCTCGCAAATTTGGCCGCGCGGGAGGGCCACCGTTGTCGCATTCATCGTGCATGGCTGCGAATTGCCGCAGACAGCATGCACCGAGCAGAACGAGAAGAAGTCCAATGAATGTGTATGTGTGTGTCATTTTTTCTGGCAAAAAAAATGCACCTTGGAACGTATATGTAGATGTAGTCATTACCGGCCATGATCCATAGGCTCAACTTACAATCTAGCTACGTGGTTTTTCTCTTTATTCCACTTGATTTTCCATGTTAAATTTCCTTTCGGAGGAGATCGTCCATCAAGAGGTACAACAGGACGTACAACATGACGTACAGTTTGGCTGCTTTCCATGGGCTACACCCATCCATCCACTAGAGGACACCGAGGTAACATTTATCCATCCACGAGATGTACAACAGGACGTACAGTTTGGATGCTTTCCCTGGGCTGCACCCATCCATCCAGTAGAGGACACAGAGATAACATCTATCCATCCACGAGAGGTACTCCCTCCATTTCAAATTATAAGACACTTTCGACTTTCGGAGATTATATTTGACCAGCTCGTCTTATTTAAAAATTTTGTGCAAATATACAAATAAATAAGTCATTTACAAAATATCTTTAATGATAAAATAAATCATAATCAAATTAACAATATTTACACAAATTTTTTGAATAAGACAGAATGGTCAAACGCTGAAGTCGAAAGTCAAAACGTCTTATAATTTAAAACAGAGGAGTACAACATGACGTAAAATTTAGTTGCTTTCCATGGGCTGCACCCATCCATCCACTAGAGGACACGGAGGTAACATCTATCCATCCACGAGAGGACATGGAGGTAATATGTTTGCCCATTGATGTTCGTTTGATCTTCTCACTTTACGTCATCTTATTGTATGTCCTGTGTTGTGCTTGGTAGAGACAGTATATCTTGACTTGCTCTGGATGGTGAACTATGTCATGCTTCTTTTTTTAGTGACAAGTGCACATGTTATATCTTATCATCGTGAGGTTATTTCTCTAAAAATATGTAATGAATGTTTAAGCTATCATGCAATCACACTAACCTAAATAAGCGACCTAGCCATAGTTTAGCTGGGAGAACTTTGTATTTCATGAACCCTACATTCTCATGTGATTACTCATGGTCATAATTTCCGGTTACTACAGTACTTTCTCATAACAAAACCCCGTTCCTAACATTAAATGAGAAATACTTTGATGAACATAGGGGCATGTGCCCACCCTAGCTTTTCTATTAATTATGGTTAAATATAAATATTGAATATCTGATTATACTATTAAACATGTCGGACTAGTTGTAGATATGTTGTCAAATCATAAATTGAAGTAGATATTTCTGAACTTGAATTATGTCTACAACTAGTATGACATGTTTAATTGTATAATCAGAGATTCAATATTTATATTTAACCATAATTAATAAAAAAAGATAGGGTGCGCACATGCCATTATGCCCACAAAAGTCATCCTCTATTATCACTTATGTTGCATGGTTACAACTATATGCTGACAATCTAGAAATTTATATGAGGAAACCTTGGCAATGCTTAGATGGGTTCATGGGAATGTTGTGGATAAATTTAGAGATAGTTTTCTACAGCTACATATATATGCTTAGAGTATTTTTTTTAGATAATCATATGCTTAGAGTATATCTAGAGAATAGAGTACTGTCTTTGGATTGATTGATTGTGTATGGAATACTATTTTGAAATCTTCATCAAGTGATCAATCTTTTAAAAATTATTATCCTCACCACAATGCATGGATATTTTGCCTATAAAGTATAATCTTTGAAGCCCATATATATCAACACACGAGAATTTTGCTAGTTTTAATTATAAGTGTTTGTAACCATGTTTTTGCAGAGCCAATTAACTCATCATTCAAGTTAAACTTTTGGATCCTGTAGCTCTTTCACGAGACAATTCTACCGTTTATTTGTTTTATAATAAAGCTGTTACTTGTTCTGAGATGGTTTTATCTAAGAGGCCGGCACATATTCCTGTTCTATAATCTAGAAGGATGCTGCTGCACTTGGCTAATATAGAAGGGCAGCATTTTTAGTTTGCCGGTATCACTATAAGTAGTGCTCTGTTGGACCGTATCCCATTCATTTGGATGAAGGTGGTTTCTTTCATAGTGTCAATGCATGGGTGAACGTAAAAAAAAGGGTTTTTTTTCTTCAAAGGACCCTGTTCATCCATTTTCGTATTTTAGCAATAAACATATTTAATACATGGCTTTTTACACATGCTCAGTTTATTGAGTGGCATTGCTTTCATTATGCTTGGCCTATAAGCATATATATCATGTTTGAAGTGTTACTGTATCTGTATTAAAAATACAAAATGCCTGGTTAAACAGGACTGACATTCAGATCTATAACAGGAAAAACTAAGGAACACATGTGTTTATCTACAAGATTTTAAAAAGGTTGCAGCAGAAGTGATGGAAAGAAGTGTTCATGCAAGTTGTGCTGCATTAATCAGGTGTTGGACCAGATCTTAACCTTACCCTAAACATATTTTATTTATAGCGCAGTTTATATCTGAAATATTCTTATATATCCGCAGCAATTCAAGTTAGTATTTTAGTAATTGGTAGTACTAACTATACTTTCGCTAATAATTCATAGAGAAAATGCCGGCACCCAATTTTCCTATTGTCTTTTAGATGAAGATTTTCCAATGATTTTCTTGGTGGTGATAAGCCAACACTGCTACTATTTTCAGTGAATGCAACAGTAGTGCTCCCCATCTCTCTTTTTTCTTCCCGTGCCAGATGTTTAATTTGTGTCATGCATACTGCACAAATCTTAGTCATATTTGCACTAGCTGCCTGCATGTTCCGCAGAACCGCTTGTTACTGAACGTTGCATGCTTGTCATCTCTATATTTCATGACTCCGGGATACATTTCTGAAAACTAGTCTCCTGGAACAGGACATCCAAGGAAATTTCAAATCTTAAAGGGGAATTGTCATCTATTAGAACTTTTCTAAGCGCTCATTCAGCTCTGGTTTATGATCTATTTGAACTCCAGATAGATTCTATAAGGCTTCAACATTCTATATAACGGGACATATCCCTTGTCGAAGATCAGGAGCCATCAGAATTACAGAAATGGTGTGCAGATTTCCCTCACATGCTTGATATTTTGTTAGCTGAAAGAAGAGTGGACGAAGCACTGGATGCGCTGGATGCAGCAGAACGAATTGCTGCTGATGCAAAACAGAATGAGACTCTTACCACTGCTGAGATTATGGCTTTAAATAGGACTCTATCTGAAAATCGTCAGAAGTTTGCAGATCAGCTAGTAGAGGCTGCTTGTCACTCTTCTACGAGTGGTGTTGAACTTCGTGCTGCAGCTTCTGCTCTCAAGAGACTTGGTGATGGACCTGGAGCTCATAGTTTCTTGCTCAGTGCACATGACCAGAGGCTTAAATCAAGCATGCAAGCCATACGTCCATCTAGCACAACATATCGTGGGGCATACACTGCATCTCTTGCGCAGCAAGTTTTCTCTGTTATCGCTCAAGCTCTCAGTGACTTTGTGGAAGTCTTCGGTGATGAATCATCATATGCATCTCAACTGGTTACATGGGCTACGAAGCAGGCAATGTCCTTTGCGCTACTTGTAAAGAGACATGCTTTGGCCTCGTGTGCTGTAGGTGGCAGTTTAAGAGCTGCTGCAGAATGTGTCCAGATAGCACTGGGTTACTCGAACCTGCTGGAAGCCCGTGGTCTATCACTTTCAGCGGTTTTGATGAAGCAATTCAGACCATCTATTGAACATGCATTAGATTCCAGTTTGGGGAGAATTAGTGAGACTACTGCTGCTTTTACTGCAACTGATGACTTGGCTATCCAACCAAAGCTCTCAACCAGTGCTCACCGTTTCAATCAAATGGTTCAGGTAACAATCTATTTCTTAGATAAATTGAAAGAAATGTTTCTAGCTGTAATTGTGATGTATTTGTTATTAATCTTCTCTTTTCCTCAATTGATTTTGTAGTATAGAGGTTCCTTTTGTTTCCAGTAATTATTGTCCTTTTTTATCTGACTTCCAGAGAAAAAACTCGAGTCTTCCGCCCGGGCCATGACCGTCTTCAACAGCCAGCTGCCCGGCGTCGTGCTCTGAGCCGGAGATACCCAATGCCGTACTGGCCAAGAGCTTCCAGTCAGACGCCGAGATCGTCAAGCTTATCAAAGTCCAAGAACCGGAAAGTATAGTGTGCGACCGCGGTGCTCTGCCTGTCTCAGTAGGTGGAGCTGTTTTTCAGTTGACTGCTGCGTAGTACTACCTTTTTTTTTTGCGTAAATAGAATTGTTCCCATCCGATACTTTAGATTCGTATTTCGTGAGATGAAAGTGGGCGCCTCTTCCACCTGAAAAAAGTCTGTCCCGTGTTTTTTTCTTCTTTTTTTG